>JARKHS020016946.1:0-51305 GCA_030143305.2 Amblyomma americanum | reverse complement strand
CGTAGTGGTGCAGCTGTTGAGCGATGCGCCATTGCCCTGTCATGGCAGGTGCTGTCACCGGTGGCATTTGTACTACCGAAGTTGCTCTTCCCGAGTAACCTCTCGCAAACAATCATTAATTCAGTTGCCACCTGCCAAGGTGGTCAGTTTGCTCACAGTTCGGTGGGCAGGTTGTGATGACACCACAAGGTCACGTGGCCTGGAGCCTTCCTAGGTAGCCCTAGCAGGCGATCGCTGAGGCCGCTACGGCTCGAAGCGTCAAAGGGCTGCCAACGGTTACTCGGGGCAACTTTTTACTGCGGAATCACTGCTTAACACTGTTCCAACCGAGAATCGTGTGTGAAGCCTCGGAGTAACGCGGGCAATCTTGGATTAGTTCGGAGAAGCGTAGCGCAAGCTGCAGCCAATGGGAGGAAGCTCGGGTTAGTTCGCAGGAACGTCGCAGCAGCTTTAGCCAATGGGAGGGCGACCTTGAGGAGGGTGACCTCAAGGTTTCTTAATTTCGCTCTTTTGGAAGCAAGGGTATGAAAGCCCCCCTTGATTTCGCACGTTTACTCCGTTTCACTACGTTAATACCCTACCGCTTTTGTGTGAGGGGGGGGGGGGGGTACTAACGCTCTCGCGTTAAAATTTTTGTTTGGGCGTACCGCTGATTTAAAATAATTTATAGTATCCTTGATTGATGGAGCCAATTGCAAAGCAACCAGTACGCGGCAGCGAGCTTTCTGACACCTTGGGATATAGCTTCAAACTTGCGCAGTTGAAGCTAGGAAGTCATAAACAGTGAATACTGAACCACAACAACGCTTTTTTTTCCTGCATGGTATAAAACAACTGGCGTGTATTCCTAGAGCTGGATGCCACAGTGAAGCCGCCGCTACATGACCGCCCCACTACGCTTGTTTGTGAGTGGCTCTTCCACGATCATGACATGAAAATAGCAGGTCTGATATTGAATTAGATGATCAAATTGAGCTTTCTCTTCGCAGGAAAATCTTTGCGTGATACTTAATGGAAATGGTAATGGCATCCGAATAGCATATCATAAAAGTACGGACCCTAAGGTTCAAAAACAGATATTTCTCTATTTATCACAATTTCCTTCTAATACACAGTATGCGTTCTTTTTTACGGATATTTAATTCTCTGCAGCAGCCGCCTATTATCGCAGGCTAGTTATCTTTAACCGCGGCAGCATTAAGGCTCCTGCTCAGCTGAAAACACGGCGTCGTCCTGCGGCGTCTGCACTACAAGTTCACGTCACGCGTGGTGGCGTCATGTTTGATGTCTGGAGCGAAAACAGTTGAAAAGAGGACTTGTAATGTTGGTAAAAGATCAGCGCTTCTCTCATGTGGCTTAAATTTATAATATACTTGATTTTACAAACAAAAAGATTTCCGTAAACACCAGCCGGGATTCAATCCGACAACCATTTGGACGCCAGCCAAGCACGCCACTTGCACCGGCCCTTAAGAATTTCTAATAGTATTTATTGCACTGAAATTACGTTGTTTAGATAAACTATTTAAAATACGCCATTCGTGGCGTTCCCTAGACCACATACTCACGTTTGCTTCGCTGAGGTAGAAGGGGGTGTGCTGTCTAAGCGGTGCTGCCTTAATTTGAAGCTTACTAATGTAGTAATAATAGGATTGACCTTGAGATGTTCTAATTAGTGAGATACTAATTAGCGCCACATTATGAGCGTAAACTGCACACTGGCAAAGTTCAGAGGCAAAAATGTGGAGGCTTCGTTGTGACCATTGGGACAAATGCATGGATGTGAACAAAAACAGTGATTATGTGCGAAGAGAATTTGCTGAAAAGAACCAATAACACTGTCACGTCATACCCTTAAAGGCGGAGCTTAAGAGCCGCTTAGTTTTTATAATAGAAAGTGTGACATGCGGAGACAATTTACAAAAACATTTCAACAGGAAACGATCCACCCACGGGCAAGTACCAAAGGCAGAATACTTAAAGTGAGAATAAGACATGCTATGGCTTAAAGGATCCATAAGCGTTTTACAGCACTATAGTGGTTTCATTAGTTATGCGAGAATTTTTTTTTGATAAGAAGATTCATGCACTGTAGGAGGCTAGAGCTGTTTTACGCTCAACATGTTTACTTGGACATATGAGTATCCATCCCCAGGCAGATTGAGCCACACTTTCTATAACGAGCTCTCGGAAAAGAAAAAACTACGTTTTTGAAAAGGGCTTAGCTTCGGAGAGCGTATCCGTTAGAGATACAAGCGACTTTAATTTATTAACTTAAAAATACAAACAGTAATGAGTTGTAGTTTGCATAATTTCTATTAATTCCTATTTTTCGCGTAAGATAAACAAGTTTGGGTCTGGTAACGCCAACAATGATAAAGTTTTAAACTAGAAAACACTTTGTGAGCAACTAAAAAGATGTTCAGTCACGGACACATGAACAGTTGACCACGCTTCGGCGGCCAGTCTTCTGACGCGTTACCGAGGGAAAGGTAATCGAGGTTTCATGCGTCTGCAAGTTGTGTTTACTCTTTCTCTGGCGCATAAAAGGACCAAACATTATTATTTTTGTCATGAAACGAGAAAGAAGAAATTGAACACGAAAGTGTGGTCCATATTATTTTGTCCGCGACTGGGCGTACGGCCAATTCTTTAGCAGTATCGCAACACTTTTGGAAAAAGGGGCATACAGCACTGTGACGAAGCAGCGCGGTAAAGCAGCGCGGTAAAACAGCTCGAAAACGGCAAGAAATTTGAGCGCATGCGCGTATTCTGTGCTGTTTCTCCGCCTCAATTTGTCATAGGCCGTTGAACAGTCGTTTTTTTTTTACTCAAAAGATTTCATGCTGAAGAAACATCAATATTTCACGTGAAAAGTTTTAAACGTCTTTGCTACCAGAATCGGACTTTACCAGATGCAAGAAAGGTCCTGAAAGGTCCCAGAAAGGTCCAATTCTCGGATAGATTTGTTTGGTATAGACCGCTCATAAGCTATTCGATATCAAATCTTTTTATACATCCAGCAAAGGCAGCACGCTTATTTTTCGCAATTTTCATGCACATTTTTTTTGCTTCTTTTCATTACATCGCCGGATATCTATCAGCAAATTCTTTACACCACCGTGAATAAGGCCCGTAATTGTTATTTGTTTAGCAGCTTTAAGTGGCCACTTCAGCTTAAAGCTTTATATCATTTGAAGTTCCTATACAACGAAGGTTGCTCCCTGAATTCGTATCACTCAAACCTAAAAAATGAAACTGCTTTCCTTGGACCATTGAATATTTAATCCACACACTGGCAACAGTCCTTTTTTACTCATGCATAAATTTTCGAAAACGATCATTTGTTCTATGTTTCTGTTATTTCTGTTAGCGCTCCTGTTGTGTTCAAAATTGTCGCATCTTACCTCCTCCGACTACGGCGGTAACCTTATCGACCTCGCAGTTTCAGAAAAAAAATTTGATCACTCAATAAAAAAGCATATTGTAAGAAATATAACGACCCAATAGAGGCAAGTAAAAGTGTTCGTCCTTAAACCATTTTCATAACGAAGAAAAAACATTGTTTCGCGGTTTGTCAGAAACAACTCCACAAGAAGGTCACGCTCATAATCTTAGTGGTCTCCTATTTAAGGCACTGCACAAATCCAATCCGCGCTTCCTTTTGTAATTTGTTCTGTAATTTTAGAGGAGTCCACGCGTACAAAGCAATCGGTGCTGACAGAATACTGTTCCCGCAGAACATTACCAACTTTCACTCTCCGTATATAGAGCTTTCATCCAAAATTCGAAACCATCAATTCTATCCATTCTTATTTGACATACCGCAAGCACGAAATGAGCACTCAGCCATTCCGCAAAATACATACGCTTTCCAGAAGTTTGTAGGCAAAGCAATTTCTATACCAAAAAAGCGCGCTTTTAACTCAAATATCCTATTTTTAATAATTGCGTAAAATTTTAGGTGAAACAAACGTATTATTTTACCAAAAGCGGCTGAAAAAGAACGTGTGACACCAGCAGAAAACTTTTTGCTGAGAAGATCGTTACGTAGCTGTGTTGCTGCAATAAAGCTGCAAAGGAAACGAGCTGCAGCGCCCTTACAAATTAGTTGAGAGGTATATCAGTGGCTTCTTTGTGGTTGCCAAACACCTTCGAATGAAGGCATAGCAAAAAACATCACGCAAATGCATAGCGTAAAAATCCATGAAAAAATAGCGAAAGGTGTCGGGAGTTGTACGAGTGCCACTCTTGCAGTGCAAACACCTGAATGCTTCAGGATATTTCATCAACAAGAGATACTTTGCTTTTTAGAGATTTGCTATTATCTTGTCAGCCGAAGAAAGTAAAACATTCACGTACGGCCACCCTTTCAGCGCAAGTTGCTGCTAATTTTTTTCAGCCATCAAGGTCGCGCTCTGCCGCCGCAGACGGTCTGCGGAAGTGTTTCGGTTAATATTTCGAATTTAATAGAAATAAAAAGCAATAAAACATAGCTGCTGAAGCCGGCGATGTTTAAGCACTAAAAAGCCGCAAGGCACTCTAATGATGTGGCTTTCGGTTCTGAGCACTACACGTTTTACCACTTTCTGCAGTTCCCTTTTCCGACATGTTCTACATTTGGGAATGCCACACCATAAAGAAGGCGTTAATATGTGCGCGTAAAAGTGTTTCTAAAGGTGCGTATAGGTTTTAGTACTCTTTGTCACCCATGGTGAGTCTTTCCAGCTCTTCGTTACAGATTAAGGCTCAGAGCATTAGGCGAAGTACTGTAGGGAGAAAAAGTAGTGTATATCTCGCAAACTTCGGCTAAAATACATGATACCGCCACGTTTCTGCCCCACCTTATGAGGGAGGCGAATGAGAAACCGTGTTTGCCTACGTATATGTTAGGTGCTTGTTTTCAATGCGTCAAAACATCATGCATATATTTGAAACTTTTCTTTCTAGCAACTTTTGAAGACCTATGGTCACAGGTCTATGAGACGCCGCAAGATGCATTGCATTCGATTTTTTCGGGTTGATTTGTGACCATATTATGCATTCACTGTTGCGATGAAGCCGTTAGGAGGCGCGGGCATAGGGAAGTTTTAATTTTTTCTGAGGCTGCCCACCATCTAACGAATGTCATGTAGTGCATACGTCACAATCCTGTAATCAAATTTTGTCGGAAAGCCTATCACTAAGCTCGCTACAAAATGGAATTGGGACGTGCATTTCAAGCGTCAAATGTATGAGGCGACAATACGTAGAGGCATGGGATATGATGATGAAGAAAAGTGGCTATTTCTACTTGGTATAGCGAATACAGAAACTGCAGTGTAAGCAAACACTGAGATTCCGCACAGGCCAAGGGCGCAGTCATAGAACTTTGCCGGAGTAGGCTTATAATGCCATCACCGATGTGGCCATAAAGTCTGCTATGGAAGAAAGTGGTGGGAAACTGGTTTGAATACTAGAAATTTCTTCGATAAACGCAAAGCCCTCAATAAAGGATTCTGAGAAATATGGTTTCAAATTTACAGGATAAAGTATAAATTACAGAGCTGGCATTCAACATTTATAAGCGGCGTTTAAGCAAAAATATAACATGAATAAGTGTTAACAGTCATTGAAGCACGGTTGAAGCCTACAAAAAAAAAATAGAATCAGGCATGGCATGAAATCAGATATACACTGATGGTTTTCAAGACGTCGAGAAGACAAACATAGCTCAACCCTCACGTTAACAATTTCGTTGAGCTTTTCATTCCAAGGTCTTCAACTTATTTTGGTTTTGACTGCGATGAAAGGTAAAGCGGTGCGATTTTGTTGACTGCTAAAACACTTGATATCATTAAAAACGGTGCCAACAAAAAAAAAACGATTCTTGTGGTCTTGCATTATACTTACAATTTAAAACAAATGGCGGCATCCGACTCAAGGTTCACTTCCTTTTCCCAACGCCCTGTACTATTATCATCAGCATTCTATATCTTCTGTGGATCCACGCTCTCTGCTGGAAATAAATACTTGCACTGAGCTGCCGTTCACGTTGGTCTTACTGTACTATATATCGAAGCAGTTGGAAGTGACGAGCAACAGCCCACGTCAAAGTCTAACCTGTGTACCACAGCCTCGATGCAACATAGAGCACCACCGACACTTGGGCGAGCGTCACGTCAACTGCTGATAAGGACCACCTCAATGCTGCTTTGTCACATTGGATCCTCCCTTCGCAACCACGACAAATGACCTCCTGGAACGTCACCGGCTCCGTCAGCGCAGGCAACTGCTTGCTAAGACTTCTCAAGCTTACGTTAACGGTCTTCGAGAACTATCCGCTAGATGCCATTCTGGAACTGCAATTGACAGAAAAATGCGTGACCAGCTACTTGAGTGAATAAGAATAAAATATATGAGAGTGTATACTCTACGAGGTATCGTCTCTCTAACTCTTCAACGCGCAGTGGATATTAGAAAGAAGACTGAGCAAGCACAAAAGAAATGAGAAGAATTCACCCTAAGCTCTTCAGTTAACCGCGCTCAAGAAACCAAGACGGCAACATTCAGCTCCTCGCGCAGAACTATCTACCACTGTGGCAAAACCTCACACCTCGCAAATTTCTCCGCATATCCGCAGATCACAGACAGGGCCGCACCTGTGGAAAGACTGAGCATTTCGCAACCTCTGAAAGTCAAAGAAAAAGGACATTGCGAAAAGGAGAGCGCACTGCCGAAAAGCTAAGGTGAACACCATACAATCTTAAACGTAAGTGATCAGGACGGCTCCCCGAAAGAAATCCGTGCCACAGTTGCGATAGCACAAACACCCTTTCTCTCGTCGTTGACGCTAGGGAAACAGTCTCTCTGATGACTAAAGGACAATACCGCATATTCTCCACGGGTATTCATGCGCGCTGCAAGCCTGCTGTCTCGCTCCGCAACTACTGCAGGGAACAGATAAACATCGCAAGATGCTTTTTGGGCAAGTGACTCACTGCGAAACCAGCGCCGATGTGCTGTTCTAAATCACAACCAAAGGCAAGTCTTTGCTCGGATTCTACGTGATCCGCTGCTGGAGCATCAACATCGTGGGTTCAACATTAAGCTGCCGCAATGTCAGGCACGCAGGCTCGCCCCCCTTGCTCCCTGCCATGCTGAAGGTTCAGATTTCAAAGCTCTTCACGATGGACATCGGGATCGTAAAGAACTTTGTAAACGATATCCAGCATCGCTCTTCCCATACTCCCATACGGCGCCTGTCCCTTACTCTGCGAGGGTAAAGCTTTGAGTCCGCGAAGGCGGATATGCATACCATCTAAGAGTCCGTAATCGCCGCCTGTTGTTCTGAGGAAATATATGGATAGGACACTGCACTTTTGCGCAGCTTACAGAAAGTAAGAAAGTGCACGACATCGTCCAGCATCGACGAATGACAGGACAGACTTCGTCGCGCCAAATAATTTTATCATCGACTGACTTAAAGAACAGGTACTAGCAGATTGCGGCCGATCAACAGTACCATAAAAAAACGGTCTTCATCACAGCCGAACAGCCTATGCATTTGAGATGTTGGCATTCTGGTTCTGTTCAGCGCCAGCGACGTTCCAGTGAATGATAGATGCTGTCTTCGTTGGCCTCAAATGGCAAACTTGTTTAGTTTATAGGGATGGCGTGGAAGTGTTTTCTGAAACCTTTCATTGGCATCTTGAACTCCCGCCGATCCTAAAAGATGCTGTGTGGCCGGTCCATTGTACTCTAAAGCCCGAAAAAGCCAATTCAGCTTTGAACAGCTAAAGTTTCGGGGCGAAGTCGTCCGTGCCGACGGCGTGTGACCGTATGCCGACAAAACTGCTGCCGTAGCGAATTTCGAGTCTCTGATACAAATAAAACACTCAAACCATTCCTGGTTGTGTGCGCCTACTACCGCCGCTCTATCGCCGACTTCTCCAAGATTGCCGAACCTCTGACCCGTTTAGTGCGTGATTATGCACAATTAGTATTGTCTGCAGAGCAGCAGGAGGCTGTTTTAGAGCTGCGTTGACGGCTCTACACAAAGCCGTACTTGCTCACTTTGATGAGGACGCTGCCACCGACATCCACACCGACTCCAGCAACATCGGCTATGCTGGTGTCCTCATGCAACACCAAGAAGGCGGGAAATGAGTGATCGCGTATGCGAGTCGCATTGTCTCGCGCTGAAACCAGCTACTCTATCTCGGAACACGAGAGCTTCATGATGGTGTGCACCATGATGAAATTTCAGCCTCACCTCTTCAGCTGCCATTTCAAAGCCGCGACAGACCACCATTGTTTGTGCTGGCTGGAAAATTTTGGAGGCCGATCGGGCCTGCCAACTAGCCTGGTGCAGCCTCCGCTTACAGGAAACTAAATGAACGCGCAACTACGTATAAATATGGACGAAAGCACGAAGATGACGACATGCTCTCGCACACACCTGTCGAGCTAGCAGGTGACAGCAAGCAGGATACCAGTAGTTTCCTTGGCGTGATCAGCGATTCCGATCTAATAGCAAGGCTACGAGCTGATGTAGGCCTACGATCTGTCATTGATGACCTGTAGGGCCGCGCTTCAAAAGTAACCCGACGGTTTTCTCGGAACCTTTCGTCCTTTTGTATGATGCACGGCATACTGTACAAGAAAGACTCGAGGAACGGTGACCGAGCCTACATCGCCGTCGTGCCGTAAGATATCCGCTACGACATCCTTTTTGCCTCTTACGATGTGCCCACCTAAGGCCATTTCTGATTTGCACCCACTCTCGTCAGAGTGAGCCAGGCGTATGTTTTGCTAAAACTTGCAGCCACCATACACCGCAGCGTAAGAGGTTGCCGCTTGTGGAGTCGCCGCACGTCACTTCCCCTAAAGCCTGAGGGTTTGATTCAACTAATTACACAGCCTTGCACATCATTTCACTAGGTCAGTGTAGACCTTTTGGGACGAATCTCTGTACCAACGGCCGAAAATAAGGATTTTATAGTCGCGACTGACTATTTGGCAAGCTACGGGAAATCCAAGGTGGTGCCGTCTGGCACATCGTCTAAAATCGCGCAGGTCTTCGTTCGCTGTTTTGTTTTACGACACCACGCCTTGTCCTACGTAATCAATAATCGAGGCACGGCTTTTACAGCGCAGCTCATGCACGAGGTGTTTGAGTCACACGAGCGATCTCAAGACTACTGCCTACCAGCTGGAGTTAAACGGGAACACAAAACGACTGAACAAAATCAGCGCGAGCATTCTCACAATCTACATTGACGTAAAGCAGACTTGGGAGGAGATCCCGAAATACGCGACATTCGTGTATAACACAGCTGTGCAGAAAAGTACTCACTTTACTCAGTTTAGCCTCGTATAAGGGTGTGATGTGCAAACAAAGATGGACGCCGTGCTTCCGTGGACAACCGGCGGCCAGGCTCTGCCGCCACACGCAGGGGAATTTGCACAGCACACCCAGGAAACCTGACATCTGACCCGTATGTACATCAGGCGGCAACGCGGGACGGATGCACGCCACTGCAGCCAACGACAACGACGCGTCGAGTACCAGCACGACGTCCAAGTATGAGATTGGATCCCATGCCATCGCCCGAGCTTCGAGGAGAAGCTACTATGCCGCTACTTTGGGCCCTACAAAGGGTTGCGCAAACATCACGGATTTGACTTATGAAGTTCGACCCGACGGTGGTGCGCGGAGTGTAGCGCATGTGCTCCGTATGAAACCGCACTTCATGCAGTAACGAACAGTGTTTCCGCATTCTTCTTTGTTGATATTTATGGAACCACTCTGCCACCTGCCGTTTTTAAACGTCCGTTTGACGTGTTTTCTTGCTCCAGACGATGGCAGGTAAGCGTACGCCATCGGATGGTAGGTGGTGGGTTGGGAGCCACTGTCGGCAACGTTGGAGCCCAGGTTGGCCGATTACGTTTTTTCCCCCAATTAGCTCGAAGCACTCTAATAGCTTACCTTTTTTATGTTTTTTTTTTCAGGAGGAGGAATAATGCAACTTGGTGCCCCGAGGTGGCATCTGATAGCAAGGAATTTGAGGGTTTAAGTGCTTCGAGACCTAGAACAGTGCAAGCGCTTGGTTTTGTCTAGTTCGTTCGAGTTTTATGGAAACATAGCGCAAAAAAACACGAACAACACTACAGATGGGACTAGCGCCAGCACTTTCTGCGGTGTTCTCCTTGTCGTTTTGCGCTCTGTTTCCAAGTAGCTAGAACGCTACTTGTTTCGTAAGAATATTATATTTATTAATCTGAGTTGCCGTCTTGCCTCATGTATATGAGGAAAAAATTCAGACCAAGATAATGACGGGACCAGAGAGGCACACTTTTCTCTGTGAAATATGTTCGAAGTTTGGATCATATTTAATATTCTTTGTATGTGTCATTCTCTAGACGCAAGCCAGCGCTCAATGAAAAGTAGAAATGCATACCGATTATCTTTCTTTGTTAATGGTTGAATTATTTTACTTTGCAAAGTTAGTTGCATAATTACTTTAGATTTAACATCACTTTACAGAAAAGTGAAGAGAACCGCATCCCAACGTGTAGATCTGGTCAGCGCCCTCTCTTCTTGATGCCGTCTTATATTATAGCTTGCCGCCAGTTATTCGCTCAACAGTTCCACACACGCTCGTAAAGTCGTTCCAAACCACAATTTAGAATTTTTTGCTTTTTTATTT
Organism: Amblyomma americanum; assembly: GCA_030143305.2. NCBI lineage: Eukaryota > Metazoa > Arthropoda > Arachnida > Ixodida > Ixodidae > Amblyomma > Amblyomma americanum. Next base: position 40,614 of record JARKHS020016946.1, on the reverse strand, counting down.
TAGGTTTGTCGCTGTGCTTTGCTGTCACCTTCTTTTTCCGTAGTCGTTCTGATTTGTCGCAGGTTTTCTTCGGTCTGTTTAGACACGAGATTTTTTTTTCGCCTGGTTGTTTCCTAAACCCTCTGACAAAAGCACAGAGTAAAAGTTTAAAATCTCCGCCTTCCCGAGCGCGGTACGCGGTCTTAAAAGCGACAAATGTCATCGTTTAGCTTCGCCAGTGGCTCGTTTTGTCATTGGTCTAAGTAGGAGTGGCTCCCAGGATACTACCTTATCATCTGACTTTAGTTCAGAGGGTAAAGAAAACCCGTAGAACCGGCCCAGAACTTTGGATTCAGCGCTTTTGCTAGTTTTCTATTTTATTCCCCTTTTCCTCTCTGAGCGGCCCTTTTGGAAAGGGCATTTATTGTTCTCGATATTATTTGTATAATTTGTTTGGTTCTGAAATTACTCGTGGAGGATTTGATAGTGCCGGCGCCACGAAGGAAACTTAGACTGATAACGCAGACACAGTGGCAAAGGAATAAGGAGAAGAAATTCTTGGTTTGCGTGCTCTGTTAATTGAAATATAGCGCAAGGTAATAGTTGACATGGGTCACTCCATGTGCTTCCTCTACTCTGAGGACAAACATGATTGAAAGCAATGTCTCATATTGTTTTCGGTTCGCTTAAACTGTCAAGAGGTACTTTTGAACTTCACGTTGAGTTCATGTCCCATGACACATTTAAAAGGTGCGGTAGAAACCACGCTTCAAAATTTAAATTCTGTTAAATTCTTATAGAATCCTGTTCGAAGAGCACGAATGACAACAATAGAACCATCAGCTATAAGCGTTCCGAAAAATGAAAGCTTCATTACAGATATATTGGATGGCACCTCTGGGAACTAAAGCACAGAAGAGAGCACCCAACGGTGACTAGCTTTTTCTTTTACCGCTTCTGTTGGATTTTTGCAAACGCCTTAATACCGCATAGTGCATTCAGTGGAAGACGTTTACATGAACGGTTTCACAAATTTAACAGTCAAATGAGCTTCACTGCGCGGAAGCCGTCCTGAGACCGCGTTGTTGAAGTATTTTGAGAGGCATGAGGGTGGGTTTCGGTGAGTATGTGGCGACATGCAGCGGTTCACTCCACGAAGGCCCACCCAGGAAACTTTAGGACCCATAGAGCATGAGCGTCGTCCTGAGGCTCCGCCACGTGAATGCGAGCTACGAATATGTCATTTGCCTTGGTCCCTGTTAATGGGCTTGTAGTCAGCCCTGCACCTTATGTATGTTTTTTTTTCTCGTTTCAGCACAAGAAGCTGCAAAGGATCCATTGAAAGATACAAAATGCAGCGCCATCTGGTGTTCGCCGTCGTCTTCCTTCTGTGCGTGACCAGCCTGATGCAAAGGTAAAAAGATTGGAGGCTCCTAACGAGATACCCTCTTCAGGGACATGGAGACAGTACTTTGATACCTATTATTTTTCACTGGGTCGTATAACTTACGCGGAATCCGCTGTGAACCCCTTCTTGAAACGCTCCTTGAATGTCGCTATATTGTTCACTGGACTGTTGAGAGCATTCGCGCTAGGCTGAGAGAGATGTTCTTCAAAAAATGGCTGCTTCTTAGCTCGGCTAAGCCCTGTTGTGCTGCAGCGGCGGCGTGCCACGTTGTTCTTCACGTGGCTTACACACATTCATTCCTGCACTTGAAGGTCAAATATACCGCGCCTATGACATTGGCTAGACAAGGCCAGTATAGCAAATCTTTCGCGCTAAAAAGCAGCTAGCACATATTAATGCACGGACCAGAGAAGAAATAGAAACGCAACCAGAAGCGGTGACTAGTACATCTGATTTATTACCACGAACTGAGATTTTAATGCGCAGAGATAGTCGTAAAATAATTTTGGTCCTAGGCAGCTATGGACTGTTTTTGCGAGAGCGGGTATTGATTAAGTTTTACAATAAATCCCTCAAAACGAACAGCTAAATAAATAGTGCAGGAGACTCCAACGAATGTCCCGGTGCAGTTCAGTGCGGGAATGCCTCGGTAGTGGAAGTAGTTTTTTCCAGCTGCTTCTCACTTCAATAACTTCATGAGTTTAAGGATACCATCGCCCAAAAAAGTGAGACCTGCATTGCCTCGTCTACTCCACCTGTACCGAGTGACACATACCTTGCTTTCTGGAACAACATCTAAGCGTATCGATTTGCTGATTAACGGTTCCCACGACCTTCAGGCTTGTCGACGATTTTCTGGCGATTTTAAGCAATGACAAGAAATGCGCTGGGGCATGCCCTTCTGTAGTGGTTTCATTGTTTACTAAGTGCCTTCGACTTTGTAACTCACGAGGGGCCTATCGACGCCCACAAGAGGTCTTAGAGACGGGATTGTACTTCGGCTGCGACCGCGGCGCACTCAAAGCTAGTAAAGGGATTCGTCATGAACTTGGGTCCTTCTAGGCCTCTTTTAAAATTACATGTGCACAGGTGGCAAGAAGCTTTCCAAAACCTGGAGCACCGACTACCCGGACACTTTCCCTTTGTTGTGGAGGAAAGCGTGCCTCATCTCAAAGCTGGTACTCAGTGGTAATAAGGCGCGGGACGCTATGCGCTACAAGGTATTAGTGATACCGTACCTGCATGCTGTTTGCCAGCATATGCTGTGCAGAATGGTTAACTCCTATGTGAGTGAAACGCATGTTTCGATTACGAAACGTCAACAGTTTTTTGTAGCTCTCTTAACAAAAACCTAGCGTAAAGACGGGACGAAGAAAGACGAGGACAGGACGGTGTACGCTTGCAACGTCCTGTCATTGTCTTTATTCGTCCCGTCTTTACGCTATGTTTTTGCGAAGAATGTCTCACCAACTAGCCCTACAGCACACTTTGTTATATTTTAAAATCGTTACCGCTTACTCATCACGTTTCGAGATTTCGTGGGGTCTGCTACCGCCCTGAGATCGCAGCGCCATTTGTGGCAGCAAATAGAAAACAACATATCTCGCATGGACACTTGTAGCGCTATTTGCAATAGCATTGTACATGGACTCATGGTTTTATGTGCCGGGTTTTAAAAAAATCTTGTGCACAAAACACTGGCACAACCGAGAGCAAACACCGCTCACAAGGTAGAATATTATTGCCTAAGTTGTTTGAGATCTAAATAAACATCGGCACTTGCCTGTATTTGGTGTAATTAGCAAGAAAATGTTCTTGGCTACGAGTACAGTTTTTGCAGACGCGAGCCAAGCAGCCGGTCTCACAGGCTGCGCCATCTGCCGGTTGGCGAGGCAAATGATGTCTCGGCGGATGCGAGAAGTGCGCCGTTTGCCTCGCCGTCAAGCAGATGGAGCGGCCTGTGAGACCAACTGCTTTGCTCGCGTCTGCAAAAACGATACTCGTAGCGGAGAACAGTTTCTCGTGAACTCCACCAAATACAGGCAAGTACTGATGTTTATTCGGATCTCAAACGACTTAGGCAATAATATTCTACGTTGTCAGCGGTGTTTGCTCTCGATTAGGCTGCTATTTTGCGCACAGGAATTTTTAAAACCCGGCATATAAAAACGTAAGTCCCTGTAGAAACAACCACCTGCCGCGTGCCAATGATGACGTCTCGGGACAATATGGTGGGTTGGGGTGGAACTATGTAAGAATAACGTCAGGCGACGAATTGGAGTCATAGTTTCGGCTTCTCGAATCCAAAATGGCGGCTGTTAAAATTGGTCGCGTCCTGCCATTCCTTTACCCCTCTCCCCGAAAAATCTCCTGCAACGGGACGAAAACTGTCCCGGTACGTGACTGGCATATCTGACTGACTGACGTTGCTGCGAGGAAGTAGGCAAACGAATAGAGCACAGGCCTGCCTACTGGTTCAAGCCGAGCCACGCTCGCTGCCACGTGCTGAAAGTAGGAGACAAAGGATAGGATGGAAAGATAGATAGAAAACGCGCCACGCGCTAATAGGCCCATGGACCCCGGGCCGATCCTGGAGGCAGTGCAATACTGGGCCGACCCGTGCCAGTGTGCGTCTAGCACTCCGCCATATTCCAAAAATAAGTTTAAAAAATAAGTTTAATATATTGGGTCCAAGGACCAGCAGCAGATTGAAGAGAAGTTTATTGACCACGGGCCTGGAAGGGACTGGTATCCCTCGCAAAAACATAGCAAGGACCAGCAGCAGATATTACATCAGGTAGCAGATAGCAGGACTGCCATGTCTGCATACATTCCCTCCGCTATGTTTACTCAACAACAAGGGGCACCCATCCGGGGACAGTTGTGTACCAAATTTGGTAGGCAAATAAATCCCTACGGGTTGTGGTATAGGATTAAAACTACAATTAAAGAATGGGTAAAGATTGTATACATGCAATTACTAATTGAAGCGTTACCATATCGCGCCGCAAGCCCAATTTTAGGCCTGCCTTGATCCCTCAAAACTAGCAAATTCAGTTTCGGACGTATCCTTAGGGGGTGTAACTGGGCAACGGGTGCTTTATTCTTCGCTTTCCTCGTCTAGTAACCCAAACAGCTAACGCTCGTTACTTCAACGTCTTCCAGACGGTGGCGGCCTTTTTTGTACGCTACTTGAAAACCGTTTAGTTGATTCCCTAGTCGTGTGGTAAGATCTACGTTGGTCAGATCGGAAGACGTCCAAATATCAGACTGCGGGGTCATTTCGAAAATTCCGACAATGTAACTCCAAGACAGCTAATATCAGCTTGCAGGAGGTGCAAAAAATATAGACCATCAATGTGATTGTTACGGAGGAGTACATGTTACCATTAGTATCCCCCCGGACGGAGCAGCCGCTGCCGCTCACGGATTCAGATCATGCGAAGGGTGGCATCATCTGTACCGCCGGTCACCATGTGCTACGCTGTATCCCCGCTCTATTCTCGAGGTGCAATCCAGCAGTGACAGTGTTACATGTTCTACCTCTCCACACTCTCCCTCACCTGTTAGCTGCCACCGCCTCTTTGTCTAATTCCCTCTCCCACCATCTTCTCCTTCCCCTGCTTCATTAAGAGCGGAGAAGGGATTTACATCTCGTTTCATCTTGCCAATCGATGGTTTAGACGCACACATGAACGGATGGACGTATTTTTTGAGCATGTGGGTTGTAAAGCTAACGCATTAAAAATGTACCCGTGTCTCTAATAACACAAATGTTCTACGCAAGTACACGCGCATATGCTACATATCTTGCAAGTACTTTGTGGATGGCTCGCTTAAAGCGGTTTGCTCCTGAAATAATTTTCTTGGCTCAGCAGGTTGTTTTCGGAAAAAAAATGCTTTGGAATTTAACCTCTTTTTTAAAGTGCTCAGCTAAGCTTATATTTATGTCAGCGTTAAACAACCATGGTTTTCGCGTAATGCTCACCACGTGTAGGATACTAGGAGAGATACTAGTGCAACTAGTGACTAAAATGCTTGCATCGTCGTGAAATGAACAAACGGCGTATGTGTTTGCTGCGATATAAATGCGATCGCCATCATTTTATAAAATGTGCGACTTGGTAAAGCCAAGTCAACTAGCTTTGAATTAAAATGTTTTACATCCGATGCTATAACCCACTTTATCAATAAAACGCTTCAAAAAGTAGGCTCACCTTTGGTGTTGACGGCCTTGAGTTTCACAATATAATCTTGACTGCTAAAAACCTACAAGTCTAATTATTAGCCCTATTGAAGCCTAAAAAGAAGATGAAGTGCAGCCTCGACCGGACGTGTTTAGAGTGCGCTCCATCAATTTTGACCAATTGGGCAGCGATTTACTGCAAAGCCATTGCTGCAGCTTTGCTGCGTGCGGTGGTCAACCACCATCTGATCGCGGACTCGTTTCACCCGTAGTCGGCGACCTTTTTTGAGGTCAGGGGGTCCCGCAGCTCCGCAGCTGCAGACAGCTATGCCTACGATGGAACACTGTCGTCCTCCTGGCTCTACGTCTCCTACCAAACGTGCTGCCGAATCGACATGCCAGTCTGAAACTTCCTTCCCAGGAACCGCTCAGAAGAGAGGCCGCCTGTCGTCTCAAGCTGGCGCATCGCCGCTATACAAGGAATTGGTGGTTAATCCACGCGACTCCTTCGATGTATGAACTTTGTCACACCGTCTCCTTCAACCAGCCTTCCACAAGTGGCTTGCAACACACGGATTTCAATGCTTCGCAATTCACCGCCCCACCAACATTTGGGTGCGCTCATTATCCGACGTCGTCCGCCTCCGCCAACTGCAGATTTTGCCTGCCTCTGCTTCGACCACCGTGACCGTTCAAGCTTACCTGACATCTGGTTCAGACCTTCGGCGCTATGTCATGTCGGAAGTAGACCCAGACGTCGCACTCAAGGAACATGTTTCTTCTTTGAATTGTTCCACACATAAGGTGGTGGAAGCTCGCTATATGGGCAGGGGACGTACATGTCTTGTCACTGCAGGGACCTTTGTCTGCTCCGACTCGCATCTCATTTTATGGAGGCATCATGAAACATCACCCCTAAAAACCTGGAGTCGTTTACTGTTATCACTGCTTTCGGCCAGGACATATGAGAGCGTCTTGCCCGTATCCCGCAGACACCTCTAGTGGGGTTTATACTTATGAGCATCATGGCTGCGGCCTTTGTGGCAAAGGCGATCACGATATCACTTCCAAATACTGCCAAGAGAAGCGCCGCGCTATAGAGAAACTGAGTAAACGTTCCAAGGGTGCTCGCCCGAAACCAACGCCGGAGTCGTCAAATGGTGCCTTGCCTACATCGAACAGCTTTGCACTACTGGCGCTTAGCGAATATGACGCCACCGAACAACATTACGTTTATGAAGGTCTTACTGCCATCCAAACGTACAGTCAAGCATTGAAGCGAAGCAAAGCTCGTCCTGCTAAACCACTCCAAAAATCTGCTCTTGAAGAGAAACCTTCAGATGACTTTGCCGAATAGAATAAAAGGCTGGCAGTCCTGCAGGAGGAGGTGCAACGTCGCTCTCAAAAATGGGCTTTACTTGTCCAATCGTCCAATCGCCATACCGCTCGCCCATCCTCTGTGACAGTCAAATGCGCACACATCGCTTGCCCCCTGTGCAGCACCACTGCCTGCCCAGTTGACTTCTGTAGAGCTGTTCCACTTCGTGGCGCGACAATGCAACAACTGACAAAGGTGTTGATAGCTAACCTTCCCTCGGTTTCCTAAATATTGATTCAACATTCAGCACCCATCAATATGCGTTACAACGGGACTGCCGGGGTTTCCAGAACAAGGCAGGCGAAATCCGTCATCGAATGCGCTTAGGTAAATTTCCTGCGTGGGCGTTATATCTACAAGAGACTAATGCTCCGCCCGCGCCTTCTGGCTTTACTGCCTACTCCTGCCCAACTATCCCAAACAGCTGTTCAAGCACTGCCTCCAGAACACCTGAAAGGCCGCCGTCTATGCAGCCACTTGTTACCCTCAGACTGAAGTTCCACTGGCGTCTTGGTTCAACAATTAGCAAGAAGTTGTGGCTGTGCTGGTTCGCCTTCGCCGCACTGATGTGATCCTTGTGTCGTGCTACATACGTCCCTAAAGTTGCAGAGCTCCTTGCTTAAGCTAGTATGGATAGCCCATCTTCGTGGCGCATACCCGGGACGCCCTCTTTAGTTTGGCGGTGATTTCAATGCCTCGCATCAGACTTGGGGTTACCCCTGCTCTATTGTGCGGAGAAATGTAGTTATGGACACTTTTATTGAGGCAGAGTTTGTGCTTCTCAATTCCCCAGGCACCGCAACCCGCCGGTGGGATCACCCCCAGTCTCATCCTTCATTTCTAGACCCAACATGGTAGTGTGGTGGACACCCTGTATGCAGGGGCCAAGACATAGACTGTTGGGCAGCGAACGCCATCCATTGCTTATCTGGTTGGATCCTGATTCCCAGCGTAGCTGTAAGCGCTGTTGCCATGTCACAGAGCGGGACTTGTTCAGGAGGGCACTCAATGACTTCCTGCTGTCAGCTTTATCGGATCTGCAGAAAGATCTGTGTGATGCGCTTCAAATATCACACATTGAAGTTGGTTGGAGGAAAGCCAGGCGAGTCCGGATCTTCACTTTCTTCGACACTGGGCAGCCCGTCGTCGTGAAGAACTGGGGGTCAAGAACTGGCCGCTATGGATCAAACGAAACTGCGTAAAGCGCCTGGGCCGGATGGACTTACGTATGAGGTTTTCAAAAATATCGAAGGCCCGGCATTGGAGTGGTTACTTGAAGGCCCGGACGCAGTTTGCATACCCGGAGACGTCCCAACTTCATGGAAACAAGCTGAAGTGGTGCCGATCCCTAAGCCCGGAAAGGATCCTTGCAAGTTAAGCAACCTTCGCCAGATAGTGCTTACGTCCACTCTATTTAAGCTCCTATAACGAATGATAGCTACGCGGCTCTCATGGTGGCTGGAACGGTATCAATGGTACCACCCGGCTCAGATTAGCTTTCGCCCTCACTTGGGCACAGAGGACGGACTGGACCACCTATCAAGCATGGTGCTGCTCGGAGGCAGACCTCGCAAATTCCGCACGATTCTAACCATGGACGTTCACAAGGCGTATGACAACGTCAGCCACTCAGCGATCTTGGCCACTCTACACTGGCTTCGTCTCCTTCCTCGAGTACGCAAATATGTGGCCTCGTTCTTGGAAGACCGTTTCATCGCCATACGCATCACAAAGGAACGGGTTGGCCACTTCACCGTAACGAGTGATGTACTTTAAAGATCCGTGCTGGCTCCAGTATTATTTAACGTCGCCCTGCTTCCTGCAACTGGCTGTTATTTCCAATATTCTTCTTCTCAAATCGATTCGTGGTGTTCGTTGATCATCGCGCTTACCGAGACTTGGCTAAATGGCATGATTCCTGGCAATGTCCTTTCCGTCTGCGATTCCGAATTTAACATATTTCGTCGTGGCCGCGCGTGCCGTAGGGGTGGCGGTGTACTTCTAGCTAATAAAAAAAGAGATCACCGCTGTGCTTATTGAAGTCGCGTCGTGCCTAGAGTTAGTGTGGGTTCGTTTGAAGTGTGGCCCTTCTGATATCATTGTTGGTGTAATATACTGGCCTCCTGACATCAGCACTTTATTATCAAGTGAATTTTGTCGAATATTAAGCGAAGTTGCTGTTCGGTTTCCGAATTCAAGCTTCCTGTTTCTAGGTGATTTGAACTTTCCGGCAATGAACTGATCCTCTTTATTTGCTCCAGTTCATGATCCTGAAGCTCAGGCTTTCCACCAGTGTTGCCTTGACTTCTCACTGCAGCAACTTATTTCTGAACCCACTCGTTGTTCCGCCACTTCTGCAAATGTTCTGGATCTTGTCTTCACCAATAATCCTTATGTTTGTTCTAATATTGCTCTATTAGAAGGCCTTTCGGATCATTCCATAATCACCGGAAAGCTTAATCTCACACCCCATATAATAACAACTCGCAAGAAGCAAATCAGGTGCTACAACCGAGCAAACTTCGATGAAATAAACGCTGAGTTGTCAGTTCTTGCTGAGCACTTTCTTCTGGATTTTCAAAATACGTTCAGTTGCGGAAATCTGAAAAAATTTCAGAAACAAACTTGCTGCGCTTATCGACCGATTCATACCTGTTATCACTGTACCATACACTAACACCGCGTCTCGGTTTAATAGCCACCTACGTCGCCTGAACAATAAGAAGAAGCGCCTTTACAGAAAGGCCGACAAAACAGGCTCTCCTCTTCCTGGCAACACTACAAAGTATGCGATAAGAAATGTCAAACGGTGCTGAAATTTCTTCACCCATAATTTACCATCAATGTTAAAGAATAAACCCTCGTAAGTTCTGGCAGACAGTTAACCCTTAGAGTCATCCTGATATAAGTCTAACCAATGCCGAGGGAGGCAGTGTTCCTGTGGCTGAATGCGCACAAGCTCTCAATGACGCATTCACATCAGACTTTACCCGAGAAGAGGTTTATTTAGCCCCTGCTACTACGAATAATTCTAATACAATAATGTCCGAAATAATTATTAGTGAAACTGGAATGCTATCTTTACTAAAGGAACTTAAAACGACATCAGCGTCTGACCACCTTGGTTTTAATAACAAAACACTCAAGAATTCATCTGAAGGTATCCATCGCATCTTGTCGGCTATTTTTTCGCAGTCTCTTTCATCTGGTTTGGTTCCACGCGACTGGCGCCTAGCTGAGGTTGTGCCCATTTTCAAGTCCGGTGATCGTTCTTTAGCACTAAATTATCGACCAATTTCATTAACAAGCCCGTTTTGTAAACATCATTGAACACGCGATTCATTCGCAGGTATTTAAGTTTTTAGAACAACCCAACATCATCTTTAAATACCAACACCGCTTCCGTAAAAGGTGGGACTGGGGAGCGCTAGATTCCAGACAAAGGGACAACACCACATAGGAACACCACCATGTCTCGTAGTGTTCCTATGTGGTGTTGTCCCTTTGTCTTGAATCTAGTCTCGTGGTGTTCCTGTGTGGTGTTTTTCCTTTTTCTTGAATCTAGTGCTCCCCAGTCTCAGTATGCACGACCAACCAGCCCCCTACAAAGCTTTACTGCCGTAAAAGATACTCGTGCGGAACGCAACTTACTGGTTTCATCCATGATCATCATTCATCTGTTGATGCTGACATTCAAGTTGACTCCATATTTCTTGATTTTGACAAAGCGTTTGACAGGCTACCTCACAACCGATTATTAACCAAATTAACACTTCTGAATATTCACCCTCTTGTTATTGCATGGGTTAAAGATTGTCTCTGTTCTAGGTTTCAGTTTACCACTCTCAATAACCATAATTCGTCTCTCACCCAAGTTCATTCCGGCGTTCCACAAGGAAGCGTGCTTGGCCCCTTGCTTTTCTTGATATTTATTAATGATTTACCTTACTCAGTTTCTTCCCGAATAAGACTTGTCGCTGACGATTGTGTGATTTATCGCAAAATGTATACTAACCAAGATCGCCTAGACCTTCAATCTGACCTCGACACAGTAACGGCATGGTGCTCTACTTGGCTCTTGCAACTTAGCCTTTCTGAAACAAAATTTATGTCTTTTAGTAACCGAATGTCGAGATTTCGAAGAGCGTATTCTTTAAATAACATTCCAGTTGAGTTGGTAACCATGTATAACTACCTCGATATTCACGTTCTTGCAGACCTAACATGTAACCACCATATTAATTTTATTCTTGCATCCGCTAATCGGTCTTTAGGTCCCTTAAAACTTAACGCATGCTCTTTCCCACCTCTGATTACGTGCTTACATCACTCTTATTGGACCTAAAATTGAATATGCTTCGGCTATTTGGGACCCTGATCAAGCATACTTAATAAATAACATCGAATATCTGCAGAATCGCGCAATTCGTTTTATCTTCTCTGATTATTCGCGTCATACCAGCATCACAGCCTTGAAGAAACGCGCTGATCTTTAGGATCTATGTATCCGTCGTAAAGTTGCACGTTTATAACTTTTTCATAAACTGCATCATCCCTCAACGCTTCATAATGTTTTTTTTTTCTTTGCCTTCACCTTTTTTGACTACCGCGACCATCCGTTTGAAGTTAAGCGCTTTTCATGTCGTACATGTAACTACGCACATTCATTCATACTATGCGCCATAACTGACTGGAACGCTCTGCCTTCACATGTTGCTACTGTCACTGATTCCGATAAATTTTATATTCTTTTGGCTGCCACTACCTCGGCTTAAATTTTTTTTGGGTGCGTTTTTAACACACTAGTCCATTAGGTTTGTGTTTTTATTTCTGTTATTGTTGAATCTTGTTTTATTGCTATGCCGTTGTTTGTGAGACATTGTAAAATTGTAGTAACGTTACTGTCTGCTGCTCTGTTCATGTTTTTGTTTATTCCCTTTGCGCTTCAATGTTTAATTTTGTTTTTTTTATTTTTCCTTAAAATAGTCATACGCTTACATTTTTTTGTTGTAGTTTCCTAAATTGTGATTTATTTGTTTACTTTTGATTACATGCTTGTACCACCCCATCCCCCCTATGCAATACCCTCGAACTGAGGGCCCTTAGAAGTGTTTTGTATAAATAAATAAATAAATAAATAAATAAATAAATAAATAAATAAATGTTTTATATGATGTACGCGGATGATATAACGGTTTCGTCAGTGCATACGGCCCTGACCCGCCAAGAAGTAGGCCTTCAGATCCCTCTGGACAAGACCTATTAGTGGTGCACCGAGATTGGCCTGGCGTGGTTGGTTGAAAAGACAAGGTTTATGGTTATCACAAACCGGTGGGGTAGACGCCGCCTTCTGATCACACCTGTACAGCTGTCCTTGAATAGCCAACTTCTTACTACAGCCTCGTCAATGCGGGTGCTAGGTGTAAACGTGGACAGCTCTGGATCTGCAGCACCGTAGGTTTGACCTGCCCACAGAAGGCCGCCAGTACGCTGCACCTATTTTGCCGGATTGCCCAGAAAACACGTGGCGCATGCGTTAATATGGCTCGAACGTCAGTCCGCTCTGTGTTGCAGCCTCGTCTCGTTTATCGAGCATAGTGCCAAAGCCTTACCCTACGAGATTGGGACTGATTAGAAACAGTCAAGAGAGAGGCCATATCAGTTATCACTAGCCTTCCTCGCTTCACCGCTTTTCCTACGCTACAAGCGGAAGTTCAGCTGAATGTCATTGATGAGCTCGTGGAGCAGCCCCGTAATGCGCGCAACATGAAAATATCAGCAACTCTTGCGGCATCTGCCCTAGCAAATTACTTTGGCAACACTTATCCTCTACTTCACGCAACGCCCTTCGAGCCTCCTCCTTGGCAGCATCCCCAGGTCTCCGACAACCGACCACTACATGTCATGCGCAACGCTCCCCGTGCAGTGCGTGAAACTGTGCTTTCTCTTCCAACAGACTTCATAGGTGCACTTCCAGCTTACGTAGACGCAAGCACCAAAGATATGTTGCACACCAGCCTTCTCTGTCCAGCTCTACCTGCTGCACGCCAGACATATTCCTACTTCACAGAGATGCCGCTTCTCTGTGTGATAGCAGATCTCTGCCATTCGTGACGGCTTGCTCACATTAAAGGACCTCCTCTATACTCCAGTGAAGTGTCCTATCCTATGTACTGAATCATCAGAAGCAGTAGGAGCTGTACGGCGAGCAGCCTATCCACTGGGCATTGTTGTTGATGTGTGCTCTATCGTGGATTCGTATCCACGCCCTGTTCGAGTTTTATGGGCTTGACACCATACGCACTATCTCAGAGAAGCGGACGGTGCGTCTTATCCACTACAAGTGCCATGCCCCTTCCTCTACTAAAATTATCCGCAGGAGACGCTGCACCACCTAAAAAAGAATTTCTCCGGCACTCCACGCGTGCTTTAATTCCACCGCGTGGATCCAACCTTCCCGGTAATTTTACTCGCCGTGAGGAGGTGGCGTTGAGTGGAATCCGGGTGGATGCTGCGCTGAGGCGTGTGGTCAGGGCCTCTTCGACATCCCAGACCTTAACTTCTGAACTGCCCCTTCTGCCCTGCTTCTGCTAGTGAGGCGAGATTACCTTATTTTCTGTTGAATTTCTCTGGACTTATGGTGCCACGCAAGCGACACTTCGGCGTTCAGGGTTACTACCCAGCCGACCACCGGACACTCGAACCTAGACCCATGGGTGGCATTCTTAGCCTACACCGGCCTGCACAAGTACATATACCTCTCATGCCGAAGGGCATATTTGCGCAATTAAAAAAAAGTCTGATTAGAAATAATCGGCTAATTATTAGTCTCTTTTATGAAAATATTCTCTGCCTTGATGTGCTTTCCACCTGAATAAACCTAACCGACGGATCACCAACAGTTTTTAAAGAAAAAATCGGTAAACGTCAAAAATACAACCCTGTATAGAGAACATTGCGCGGTATATACAGCTATATAAAGAAACGTGTGGGAATGAGAACGCTCTCTACACTAGTGCTGGTCTGCTGTGTAGGCTTAAAGTTGATATGGTAAGAAAAATGATGGTAGTGAAGTCATTTTATTTTATTATTTTTCAGAGTGTACGGCTGTGATCAAAGCAAAAAACAGTCTAGTAGGACACACCCGTGCGTTGGACGTGTAAGTATATGGCTGCCATGCATTAGAGATCCTTCTATGCTCAGTTGGTCTCGATTAGGTTCCACAAGTGACGTCGCCTGGCAGCTTTTTGCTGAGTCTTACGTGCACTCACTTACTACGCAACGTTAAAGGCAGAAGTGCCTGCGCTAACAACGGATGAGATGAGCTGTGAATTGGTGCCATCAGTAATGGGACATTGAGTTTGAATTCAAGTTGGCGTAGACTGGTAAACTGCCACTGATATAGGCAGATAACAAAGAGGGGGTTTTACAGAATATAGATTTCCTATAAAGTAGCAAAAAGTTTGAAATAAACGTTACTGCCGTCATCTCCGGCAGTGGAAAAAATTTGCACTCTGGTGAAATTGGTTAAAGATTTGCTGAACGAAGCAAAAATAAAGAATTAAGTTGTAAGTTTTTGAAACCCCTTTGTATCATTACAGCTAATAAAGCTGACTTGCAAAAAAAAACTAAAAGAGAAAAAACACATATACGTCACCAACGTCGTAAGTTCGAACAGCAGAGGGCGAAACGTTTTCCCCCTTAAACTATTTTGTCAACTGTCTGACAAATGTCAACGAAGTCAGAGAAAAACCCATCGATTGAAATTTACTGATTACAAAAACGTCAGAGCGATATATTCGCGTGGAGGTGACGGCAGTCCGGTAGTCGGGAATGCAACGAAAGGCTTCCAAAATGAACTCGTTATTGTGGTGGCTGTGCCCACAAAGAACTAAACAATCGGCGGCGGCGATAGTATCAAGCGTGCCCAGGCGTCGTCGCAGAGCATAATCCGCACCGTCCTCAGCCGCGCTGAATTTAAAGCTAGCCAGGATCATTCGAGGTAAGGCACTAAGAGCAACTGCAACCATCTGGAAAAATGTAGAAGCAGTTGCACGTAGGCGCGATCATTCCAGATAAATCTGGTCGCATCTGGTACACAAACATAATTATAAAGGCGAGTGACAACACGTTTGAGCGTGAACAAACAGTACAAAACTTTTCGGCATTACTCCATCCTCTTCACTTATTCCTCTTATTCTTTGTCTTCCTGTGCTTTTTTGCGCGCCTTTTCTTCTGTCTCGCCTTGTTGAAGTGGTAGGAGCTTGGTGTATGCGGTTAGCAAGTTTGCATAGTTGTGCTTGTCTGTGTGTTGTAGGTGTCCGGGGTAGGAGAGCGTGGGCTGCGGCGTCTAGTACGCCTTTGTTCCACTCAGCGGACTTAGGAGCTGCTCGTCCAGATGAGGTGTGCTTACCTTTGGGCTTCCTTTACGTCTTCCAGGGTCCTAACTTCTGCCTGCCCTATCGTGCTCTGATGTAGTTCTGAACGCTCTTTGTGAATCCGTTATATTCGCAATACTTCTAACCAGCAAAGGCAACACTAGACCCTGTGACGAGGACCGGGTGGTCTATGTGTGCGGCATACGAAAGTGCTTTGTTGGCGCTGGCGCTATTTCTAAAGCTGCCTTGGCACGCTACGGCACGGTAAATGTTTCGTTCTGCTAGTTAGTAAAAGGACGAAAAATCCTAAAATATTTTTTTTCAAAACTGCTCAAGTTCACGTTCCGCCACAGGTTAACGCGAGTTTCGGAAAGACGTCCACGTGAGCATTCCGAAGATGTGGGCTAAAATGATATCATGTTTTAGAAAGTTTGAAAACAATTTAAACACAATGCAGCACGCAGCGCAAAGTGAAACACGAATTGTCAGCAAGAGATATAGAAATCGACAATACGAATAAGAGTAAAAACTCGTCTATTATAGCACCCGTGAAGACGAGTTTTCGTCAAGGCTGAACAAGTGTGAACAGCGCGGCAGAGATTCGTGCGAGGAAAATAAATTAGGAAACTTGCCAGGTTATGCTGGCCACAGCTGGAGCCGAATTTCAACATTTGTATATCTTTTGGGAAGCATATATCCTGCAGTGGACCTCATCTGGCTGATGACAAGAACTGTCGGAAACTGTTCGGGGTTGACCTTCGCTCCACATCCAGGACCGCCCTTATCGTAGCATTGCTAGAAATTAAGCTTGGATCTCGGCATCGGAGAGCGCACATCCTGATTTGCAGGTAATATACTACATGGCGCGAATGATACATAGACATTCGCTAAATTGCGATCTGATTACCCTGTCGAGAAACCACCGTTGAGGGTCTTCATTCTAATGCGCCCCCTACCCAGGATTAAAGCCAGCAAGACTTCCTTTATACAACTCCGTCAATAAAACCTTAAAATAGACGTAGCGGAGTTCGCTTCAGTTGCTGAATAGTGGGTTTTACGTCAATTTCGAAATAAATAAATCTCATTTGGTTCATAAAGTGTAACGTTTTTATTGCAGGATTGCGATAAGGACAAAAAGGGCGGCCAGTGCCCGTATTCACCATGCAAAAGCTGCGTAGGCTCCAATGCTTGGTGTGACGGATTCTGTGCACTGTAATAAACAATTGAAGCAAAATAAAAGAAGTTCAATCTACAATGATGCCAGTGTCTGTGTTTACACAGGTGATTGCTATTCGTCGTTAACTGCCTTATTTCTATGCGTTTAACCACTATCCCTGTGAACCGTGCCCTTTCCAATATTATGATTTACAAAGCGTCGTCAGTGCATCAGATGCAGCAACATTAATAACATAACATCACTAGAATAGTTGCATGCACGTCCTGAAGAGTACGTCGATTAACTCAATCACTCAATACCTGAGAAACATTCATCAACGTCCTTAAAAAAACAAATTTGCAGTCTATCTTGTCATAAAGAGTAAGAGTACGCACAGAACTGCTCGCTCTACTTCCATGTGACATTCTAGGACTGATAATAATATGAACCAGCCGCATCATTCTAATGGGCGCCGTGTTTTGTGCTGCACCGCGCATGACACAGTCGCGACTACTGTCGTTCTCTTTTCTGCCCCCGCATAGTGCATATTCATTATTTCAAGTTATATATTTTCTCTTTTTTGAAATTCTAAGCTCGTACCTTACTTTTCTTTCTTTACCTATACTGATCCGAATGCGGTAGGCAGCGTCACTTGTCGCTTCAAGGGGCAGATGCACTGCAGTGATCGCCATTTCTTTACCTCCTAACTTGTTTTTTTTCTGCGATTGACCCTCCTAAATATTCGCTCTAATGACTTCCTTTAAGAAAGCATATCGTGCTACTCGTTAATTTCTGACATAGTATAGTAGTTCATGTAATAGAAATGCCGATGATAACAAGCCTACATTCCGCTTCAGCAATGAATAGTAAATGTTTTAAAGGAGTGTAAACCTTCGGTGACTAGATGTGTCTTGTTATATGTCATGTTTAGAAATGGATGTCACACTGCTTCCTAAAACTTTGCAAGGAGTTATTGCAGCTAAAACAATATTTCAGTATAACATGGTGTTTAAGAAAAAAAAAACACGTATGTCTGTAGAGTCTAAGGCATCTGTCCGTTCGAATCCAGCTCGGACTGCGATAATCTTCGTTTTTGTTCGGCGGTAAAAGCCGTTAGTTCGCAACTATATTCATATGAATTTCCCGAGAGTGGCACTCCATGCAAAAGCGCTCCAGGAGCACTCCATGCTTAAAAACCTAAACAACTGGATCGAATTGTGCTTCGATTCGCTTCGATCGCCAGTTGGTCGCAGAAGTTTGGTGTCGGCGAAGCTGCATGCGACGACGTCCAACACTTTTTCTGTTCGTGTGCGCCCACAAGCAAAATTTCAGCGCGTTACGAGAGAGCATTATCATTAAATGACAGTGAGGATGAATATGCACAATTTGGGCTCAGTAAAGATTGATCGTATGACAGTTGCTCGCTAGGTTGACGTTTGGTAAGCATTGTCTTTCGAAAAGCTTCATTTAGAATGCAGCGTGATTTTTCCCCCTTACTCGAGTCTAGCTCGGAAAGCTCAGTCCAAATAATGCTCCGTGACTACCATGCCTAAATGAATTGTGGTGCAGCATAGCTTCAGGAAAGCCAACCCAAAAAACTTTCTTGACGGCTCTGTGGTTCATTTACGAAAGCGGCCAGCAGCTGCGATGCAGGTATTTAGTATTTTTTTGCATTGTGTAGCCTATAGAAGCTTCACTAACAGTGAAAGTAGGCAATTTGCTATTGAGACGTAGCAATGTAACAACGCAGCCGATCATACGTTTCGTTTCAATGTCCTTTCAAATATTTGTAGCGTGTACTCGGGCTTAAAGGAACTTACGTGCTGTTGTGCTTCGACTGAGCCCTGCACCGTACGTTTGTGCTCTCTCGTTTCATCATAAGAAACAGCAAAGGCGGTGTTCAAAAATATTTAAATGTATTGCCATCTAGTGTACGCAAACATCTTTCCTCTGTGTGCGCACAGCCTAATGCCAAGGTACATAACTTGCTGACTCCGGACGTGATTCCTTCGGCTTGAGCGCAGTGATACATCTTTTGATGCAACCCGCACTATCTCTGAAGCTTCAACGTGCAGCGCTTTAGACCACTGTGATCAACGCTCCGTGTCGCTGGCGTGTGGCTACCGTATTGCATGTGTAGTGAGCACGGGGAGACGAAGATTGGTTTATTAGAGTGCAGGAAATACATGTTCTAAATTATCTCTAAGAAGAAATCACTGGTATGTAAAAGTCGGTCCCACGATGTTGAACACAAAGTCCAAGTATTTTATTCACAGAACAAGGATTTCCTAGGAGGATGACAAAAGGCTTTACTTAGTGTCATTCTTTTTCTTCACCTGTATCCTCCACATTAAGCAGTAATGAAATGATACACGAACGTCTATTCAGCAGTCTAAAACAAATACAGCCGCCGTAATACAAAGTGTAACACCAAATTTGAGTAAAGCAAAAACCAGGTAAACAGTGTCAAGGCACATGTACCCAAATAAACTGGTGTAATTATACAAAAATGACAAAGAAAGAGCATATCTTTATAACGTATAAATAGTTGAATAAGTTATAACAAACGTTTCTATAACATGCCCTGAAGTGCCTAAACAACTGTGGATGGCCTACTGAACGGCGCTTTTTTTTATACGACATATTATAACGTTTCTTCACACTGCCATGGCCGGGTTTTTCAAACATGGCATTCTCTCGCTGATATTGGAAGCTTTCAAGATTTCAGGAAACGTTTTACCGATGTTCGTCCGCTCCGGAGTTAATTCATGAGCCATCTAGTACGCCAGCATAAACGCGCAAATTAAAACCTATGTAAGAAAGAATCTTATCATGGAGTGCACGAATGTACTACTGCGGACAGAACTGCCCAGGACGTGGCTCCGACGGCCGGAGCAAGTCAGACTAAAGCCCCTCAATGAAGCAAACGTAACGAAAAGCTTTGAACTCGCCGGCTTCCCTCCCCTCCTAGCGCTCCGCCGGATAATCGAGCCTCCCATTGGCCGAGGCGCCGTGGTCTCGTGATAGCGCGCGCTATTTTGCTCCGCAGCAGACGCCGGTGCCATTGCCGGGGTAGGAGTCGCGCTTCGTTTTCTTTCTGTCCAACAGTTTTGGAGGGAAGTGTTTTTGCATCTTTGACGGCGTCTACGCGTTGCGGCGATGCAGAGCTTCTGTTGCGCGTATGAATGCAACAACCGAGGAGGCAGTGGGAAAAGATTTTTTGTAATTCCGTCCGGAAAAAGTAAAGCGTCTCGCCGAAAGGTTGGATGCACAGGATCGGCCGGGCAAACTTCGATAATGTGCTAGATCCGCCACTTTGTGAGGTGAATGGCCGTTCTTCAGTTGTCAGTCATGTTTTTTTTTTTTTCGGGCGATTTGGTGCGAAGCGCGAGCGACTCTAGTCTTTCGTCGCAGTAAATGCTGTTTGGCATAGTTGTAGATGGACTCGTTCACTCGTAGGCTACGAAAGCGGTCCTTCTTGTTGCCTTATGCCCACCGTGCCAGTTCTGTTAGATTCTGCAGGTGCAGCTATGATGTTGCGCGCATTTCGTGGCGTGTCAACGTGGTTGCAGTCAGGCTCGTTCGCAGGCTCGATTCGTGTAAGTTACGCTTCATATTGTTTGAGCCCCCATGTTTACGTTGCTCGCGTTGGAGGTCTAGCTTTCATCTTGCGCACTGCTGCAGGAATTTTGTCGCATTTGGACTCCTTCGCTTACGAACCCCATACTAAAGAGGTGGTTCTCGCTGTTTGATACCCGCTGTACATGCTGCTCGCAATATGTGTCTAGCTTTTATGTTGCGCGCATTACTTGCCGTATATGGGTCGTAACAGATGGACTCCTTCACTCACGAATTCGATAGTAAAAGAGCGGTTCTTGCCGTTTGAGCCTACGCCGCTGATGCTGCTCGCGGTGCAGGTCTATTT
This sequence comes from Amblyomma americanum, assembly GCA_030143305.2. Classification (NCBI taxonomy): domain Eukaryota; kingdom Metazoa; phylum Arthropoda; class Arachnida; order Ixodida; family Ixodidae; genus Amblyomma; species Amblyomma americanum. The sequence continues at coordinate 20,204 of JARKHS020016946.1, read as the reverse complement.
TTCTTGTTTGGTGCATCACTAGACGTATCTGTTTTGTTGCAGTTGGACTCCGTCGCTCATGAACTCGACGCCAAAGGAGGGGGGTGGGGAGTATCGCTGTTGAAGCCCCCGCTGTTCATGCTGCTCGCGATTCCTAAACGTACCAACGTGTTTGCTTCAGAGCGAAATGAGTAAATTCGAGTTTTGATTTTTCAGCATTTGAGTTTTTTTCTGTTGCACGCTACTTCAACCGAAACCGGTTAACTGCGGCAGTCCAGGTTGCTGCACGTTAGGCATGAGATTACAAGAGGGAAGCCAATGTTCTCCTACAAGCCATTATTGAATTTGCTGACCGAAGATGGTAATCGCCTAAACAAGCAGCATTCGAATGACTCATGCGGCGCTGTAGTTTCTCACGATACAGTCTTTAAATGCCTTTTTTGGTTGCTGTTAATCAACCCAAACTATTAACTACATCAAACTACATCTACATCAAAATTCTGATCACTACCGTGTTACAGTGCGCAATTATAGGGCTTCGTATTCGCCTATTTACAAATAAACATTACGTTGCTGCCGTCAATCGGATATTTTTAACGGTAGTCTGCGAGTTGTCCGAGGTATATTAACTCCGAAATAATCTCCAAGCTTTCCAGCGCCAAAATATTTGAAATTCAGACGAATAATCACCTACTCACTGAATAGCACAGCCCGTTGCACGAGCGAACACGCCTTTGAGAGAATATATTATAGGAGCATTAAACCGTCATCCGTTCAAATAAAGCCTAGGCCGCACATCTTGTCGCATATCGGTCCACTTCCTCTTTGCGGAGTTAAATTTTTAATAAGATTGGGCAATGGGCGCCGGTTGAGAAACACGACTGCGAGACATTCACTATAGTTCCGCGAGCTCGCTCGCTCACTCCACTTCCACCGTGTACACTGCGATCAAAGCGATTGCAGTACGTAAAGTTCCTATAAAGCAGTGCAGCGTGGGTCGGGGCAGTTATTTGTGTAAGTAATGTTTGTACCTCCCATGCCATGCGGCCGAATAAGAGGCGGAAAACGCAACAACCAATACTTTCGGGCGCGCGGTCCGCTGCGCGCCAAAGCGCGAGCGTTGGGAACACAACGCGTTGAGTGTATTCACTACAGTAACGCGAACTCTCTCGCGCACGTCACTTCTAACGTATGCTCCGCAATCAAAGCGATCGCAGGACAAAAAGTTTGTATAAAGCAGCGCAGCGTTGGTTCTGTCAGTTATTTCAGTCACTTATTTTTCAATCTTCTGTCATGCCCATGTCAAAAAAACCAAGGCAAAAAAACGCCACTCAAAATTCATTCTGGCGCGCGGTCTGCTGCGCACCAAAAGGCGAGCGTTGGGAGCCTCTGTTAGCATCCCCTGCCTAGGTGCCGCCACCGTCGGCGTCGGGGAGGAGCCGAGAGAAGGAGCGCCGGCATAGGAGGAGAAAGGAGGAGATGTCGTTACTTTTAGTCTATTGAGGGATTTTAAGTAAGACTGCATCGCTGCGCCATCTGGCGATATTTCGACTGGTTCGAGAACAAGCTTGCTTGTGGGTGCAAGACTGTATTTGCTGGCTCGTTCGCGCGAGTTTATTTTTGCCCAGGAACCATCCGCGAGATGCCAGTTTTTGGGCCATTTTGAAATGCGGTGTGTGTCTTGTGTCCTGCGTTTCAGTTTCGTTCTACTTGGATTGAATTTGGCCTTTTCTATGTGCATCTGTACATTGGATTGTCATGTGATCGTTTCATATAAAAACCCAACCCGCCATTAATGAAACGTCATTCGTCATGTTTTCCAGAGTCTCCACTCACTTCTTGCGGCCGTCCAGGCCGACACTACATTGGCAACTAGAACGGGATTTATTAGGCCCACTGCCTGATCGTGAGTTGGCCGTCATGAATTTGTTTAAATGTGGCGACGTTTCGTCGTCTTCGGTTCTTTTCTTCACGTCCTCTTTCTAGCGGCAAAGTCAAGTTCTTCATCGTTGGACCGGCGTCTTGCCTCCTCCTGCATGCATCGTCAACAAGGACCGGGCCGCTGTCAAGGAGCCGCGTTCGCCCGTAGTAATGAAGCTTTGGAAAGCGAGTGAGTGCGTACGTCACCGGCGTTTTTTAGACGCGCGAAGAGTGTTCTTGTGAAAATGAGCGAGGTTAGGTTTTGAGACGCCTCGAGTTCAGCCGGTCGCTAAGCCTAGCGGACCTACGCAGCTACCGCCATTGCGTACAACCTGTTGCTGCGCAGACGAGGAGGGAGGAAAACCGTTGGCTGCCATTTTGGGTAACCGCCAACTTTCATGTTAATTATTCAGTACGGAAGGAATGGAGAACCGCAAGTACGTTGTACTGGGTCAGCATTTTCGTTATCAGCGATTCAGGAGGCCACTGTTTTGTAGCCGACCATTTGAGGAGCCGGAAGCTGCTACCGTTTTCATGACCGGCCATTGACAGACGGGAAGGTCGCTGCCGTTTTCAACCGCCATATTGAGTATTGCTTCCGGAGGCCAATCCGTCATTTGTGGCGATGACGTTTGAAAGTTGAATTGAGGGAAGATTTCACTTGAGAAATACAAGCTACGAAGAAATAATCAACGGGGAAAAAATGTCGAACGCGACGCAAGGGTTCTCAGTCATTCAGGCGCCCGAGCCTTTCCTTCAGACACCGAGACGCCCGGCGGTACCTTGGGCACAATGGATACAAACATTCAAACTTTATTCGAACTTATCTGGTGGTTTTTCAGCATCAACTGAAAGCAAGATATTTTTGTCGATATAAAATTTAGGAGACGAAGGGCGCAGAATTTGTTTCGCACGTACTACGACGGAACCGGAGATTGCGTCGGTTCCAGCATCAACGTCCACAGAGACGGGAGACACTACGCAGATGTGTATCAGGCTGCCGTGACATTACTTGGCCAAGAGTTTTCTGTATTGACAAATTTGTTTGTTGAACGACGTAAATTCTACAAGCGCGTGCCACAGCCAGAAGAGTCAGGTCACAGAATATGTAGCCCCACTCCGAGATCTGGCAAACGCGTCCAGTTTTGCGCCCCAGATGACCGTGACCGGCGTCTCATCGCTACGTGTTCGCGAACGCCTTTTGTTAAAAGGATCCGATATTTCCTTCACCACAGCTTCGAGTATTGCTTTGGGGTATGAGCAAACGGCTCGAGATGCTCAAGAAGTCGCAGCACCAATACAAGAGGTTCGTTCACAGCGTCAGGCAACGCGATCGTTGCCACGTGTTCCTCCGGAAAGTCAAGAAATTTCGTCTTTTCACCAAGCTCATACCCGACGTCAAAAAACCATGCCTTCGTTTCAAGACGCCCGGCGCAACAACGCATCGCAACACCGTCTAAGGGTAGACACAACTTCAACAGCGCTGCTGCCAGCGTTTCGCATGAATGCAACTTTTCCGGCAACGTTCCGTCAATAAACGCGAACAGACGCGCAACGCGCAACATGCCACACTGCTACTGCTACAGATGCGGATCGGATCGCCACATAGCGTCGGCACCTACATGCCCTGCGCAAAGGAGAACTTGTTATTGTGAGCGTGTTGGACATTTTCAGTCAGTCTGCAATCGCCGTCGACGTTCTGTGAGAGAAGTGCAAGACTACGCGTCAGAGGAAGCTTACATTCCAGCTACGGCATACGCGTTGGAGAAAGAGATCATTCCAACTAACACCGTTCACGACGTAAAAGCGGCGAATACATCTGTGCCACCTTTGCATCCTGTTCCTATTCCAGAGAAGCCTTGGAAAAAGTTGGCAATCGGCATAGTCTGCCCGTTTGAGCGAGCGCCTCGGCATTGTCGCTATGCCATCACTTTAGATGATTATTTTTCCAAATGGACTGAGGTGAAGATGACAGATAATGTAACAACTATAGAGATTACAGATTTCTTACTTCTTTTTGCCCATGACGGCTATCCAGAAGAGATAGTATCCGATCAAGGTCCTCCGTTCATGTCAAAGGAATTTAAACAATTTATGAGTGACAGGGCTATCAAGTTAACCCATTCTTCGATATATCACCCCCAGGGCAACGGACAAATCGAAATATTTAACAGAACTTTCCAGTCTTTTGTTCACCTGTTATCGTTGGAACTTCGGCCTTTGAAAACCACAATAGCACCGTATTTGGGCATATATAGATCTACACCTCATGCCACAACAGGGTTGGCATCGGCAGTTCTTCTTGATGCCAGATGCCATTGTACAAAGCTAGATATTGTGGGATTTCCTTCATTTCCGTCATTGTTTGCTGAGAATCCATATCTAGCTATTCAAGACTTGAGGAAAAGGATGGAGAAGAAACAGATGATTATGAAAGATTACACAGATAACAAACGTGGAACACGACAACCCAGAATTCAACCAGGGAACTTTGTCAAAGTTCATAAACTCCTTTTTCAGTTCAAAAGAGACACGTTTCTCCGCACCTCGGGAGGTTATTCAACAACATGGTCCAGCATCATACCGCCTCGATGATGGCAATCTGTGGAATGCTTCCAAACTGGCAAGGGTACCGAGACAACTGAATAGGAAAGAGAATGAACAATTTGATTTATTTCAGTTACCTTTTTCATACGATTCTAAAAGTTGTGGACAGGATCAATGCTCAGCGGGCCCAGTGTTGCCTCGGCAGCCTCCTGATGCATTGTCGGTATCCCAGACTTCAGAAGCTGGAACTCGCTTCACCATTTCTTCAGAGCCACCAGCTGGACAATCCATATCGCCCCGCCTCCACAGTGTTATGAGTGATTGACCTGTGAACGGGTGTTATGTGCCGTATGGAACAAGTGCTCAGTGTCCAAGTGATTCATCTGTGGGCAGGCAAGATGTGCTTCCTGCCTTGCGTACCCAGTGTTCAGTCCTGTGTGATGAAAGCTGGCCATCCCCAGCTGTTCAACCAAGGAACCGATGCCGACGGCAGCCTTCGGAACCTGGTCTGAGGACGTCTACTAAAGAATGAAGTTTGGCACCTGAGCGGCCGAGAAGGAACACTCGCAAGACATACTGGTTTAATGACTATGTGTCCCAATAATTTGCCTTGCATTCTTCTCCCACGTTTAACAAGGGGCATTGCATTTTTTCAATGCTTTGCGTGACATAGTTCATGAAATGCAACCGGGTATTTTACATGCCTTTCGGTGTCATTTCTGTCATTCGCAGTTTCTCCTTCACAGTAGCTATTGTATGGGAAATGAATGTGATATATTTCAGCGCATAATATTTTAATGATAATTTGATATGACGTTTCGAGATTTCTGATATTTTTTTCATAGTAGTTTCAGGATTATTCGGTATAATATCATGAAGTTGCACTTTTCAAGAAGAACACTGTTCGAAGTTATATTCCCAAATGATAATGCTCAACTGTTGTGAATTGAGTACGATTTTTCAGGCTACTATGTATATTTCCTTTTCTCCGAGCAGACAGAAACACATAGTACTGTTTCATGTCAGACGTTATATGTCCTTTCAGTCAGAATAGTGTGACTTCTCTAGAAGGTGACGTGCTGTTCAGTTGTATGTTTATTCCGGTTTAGTATAATTGGCCGATGTTCATATGTGCATATCCCGGTTGAGTAAAGCTCGCCGATGCTTTATGGTCATCTGGACCTTTATTTTTCATTCATTCAGGATGTTTCTACCGGCCAATATAAACTAGCCGATGTTCTAAGATAACTTCATAAAAACAGCAAGGAGGAGCATTTTATAAGACATAACTTTATTTGGATGAACGATTCACTTGCTTATGGGGACGCCCATCAGCAGATTCCCTGGGAACGCTCAGGGAATAGACAATTCCTCCAAGCCTTAATGATAATCACGTGAGCTCCAGAGTCTAGCATTACTATTACCCTTCAGTGGGACCGCACTAGCAGCATTTGTTGAGCATTTTAGACGATTTCAGCTTGCCATGCATTTAAGACCCCTCATTATTTCTAAAGAAAAAAAGGAGAAGATATATTTATGATGGGTATATACAATGTTTTCTGTTAAGTGTTCATTATTCTTTTCAGGCATTGAGATGTTTCAGATATTCTGTGTTTTGAAGGAGTGCATTGTTTTGATAAAGTGTGAAATATTCGTTCTTGATGAAGTGTGTTCATTCATTGCTCTTTCGGGATGAGGTATGAAATTTTGTTTTGGATTGAGAGCTCACATAGGAGTAAGCTAATTTCTGTGTTGAGATATTTGTTCAAGTTGTATATTTATAACTTCGTATTCAAAATTTTTCATTAAGTTTCAAATTTTCACCAATGTTTGCTTTTCCCCGAAGTGAGGGAGTATGTTGTGTCCTGGGTTTCAATTTCAGTTTCCGTCTACTTGGATTGGATTTGACCTTGTCTATGTGCACATTGGAATGCAATGTGATCGTTCCATATAAAAAGCCATCCCGTCATTAATAAAACGTCATTCGGCATGTTTCGCTGAGTCTCGACTCACTTCTTGCGGCCGTCCAGGCCGACACCACGTGTCTCGCTCATGAAAAACAGAATTCACTGCCGGTGTCTTTCGCCGAGCACATTCCCTGGGCGTATGTGATGTGCTATCAAATGCAGATAATGCTGCCCAAGGCGAGGTGCACCAATTTTCCTTTCCCCATAGTCTATGCTCGACTGTCTGGGAAAAGACTGCAAAAAGAGGCGCAGTCAGAAAAAAACTAGACAAAAAGTTTGCCATTCAATGTAGGCTGGATTAAGATGATACCGCTCCCGCTCGGCGAAAGCCAACTGCTTTGTCACCACTGCAGCAGACGCTTTCAACCGATGTCTTCATGGCGGAATCTCGCGGAGGATTCGTGGGCAAAAAGCAACTCGCGATAAGGCGACAGCCAGTGCACGCTTGTAGGCAAGCTTGGACGCGCATGCGCTTATTTTTGAACTTGAACCAGGGGGTCTACTGTCGATATTCACATTCGCCTGTCGGTGCCATGTTGCCTCTCTGACTGGCTGTCAGATGTGTCAGTCAGTGACAAGGCAGGACAAAGTGGGTGTAAATCATCGTCTGTTGCAGACGCACTTTTCACGCTGACGTCAAATTGATGTAGCATTGAAAAAACATTTTCAGCAGCGCTATTCTTGGTGCCCGGCCTGTAAATATAAGTGATTGTAAGTGTCGGTTTGGGTAAGAACCTCTCTGTAATTGTCTCAAACTGACAGCTTGGTCTCTGTTGAGAGACTTGTGCGGCGGGGGATATCGGATTCTTCTGCCTCTGTAGTTTTGTAGTATGGCGAGTATTCCTTGGGTGCTGGCACGAGTTCCGCGGTCTCGTCGGATGCTCCGAAAGTAATGTATCCTCGAGCTATACTGTCGGCCTCTTGGTTCCCTGCCACCCCCGTGTGTCCCGGTACCAAAACAATATTATGTGTGGTCTTGCGTTTTCTTCTTCGTGCTTTTTAATTCTGTCGCACGCTCCGAGGAGTATACGAAGGACTGAGGCCAGTAGGCTTTGCAATCTTTTCAAAAGTGGCCGGAAACTTCATTGTACTGTTGAAAGAGGGAAAGTGGTCTTTGCTTATGGCTTTTGTAGGAGAGTGCTCAGACACTGCGCCGCATGATACATACCACTCACGAAAGCCAAAAATCTCCGCTGATATTCGGGGAATCATGACTTTATTCTCAGGAACCCATTTTAATTTTACTTTTTAATTTTTTTGGTTTCCGTCATCTCAGGATCGCATTTACATCCTCAGAAATACTGAGCATCTATGAGGCGTTGGAGTTTCTCTATCCATGCGTGATTCTTTGCTTCAACGCTTTTAAACACTGTGAACATAATGTTAAAACACGCGGCTTGTCAAACAAGCGCATTCTACTTTTTTGCAGCGCAATTAAGAACTTTGCACTCAATGAAAAACAGCACAAAGGGGCGCTGTGCTGTGCACAGCATTCACAATACTCGACGTGACACTGAGTGTTAAATTATATATTGTTCTGCATATGCGTGGAATAGGCTCTTTTAATGAGATAAATCAGTGCGCGAGTACCGCAAGAAACCGCAAAAAACAGAGCCCGCTGAGCCTGATGGTCGTGTCCTATTTATAGCGGGCACAAGGGCCAAAGAGCCCATCAATAAATAACACTTTGTTTCAACTGCCAAGGCTTCCACGCACACAAAGCCACCTCCACTAAACAAACGCACGTCCCAATCGTCAACGTCCTTCTTTTCCGGCATGTTGGTCTGTCGCGCTCTTCAGTCTCCCTGCACGAGGGGAACGATACCGCGTACAGGTTCAGAGAAATACACTAAACAGGAAAACAAACGAAGCCATTTTTTTATCGAAAAGAACCAAATAGGACACGGGCGAAACGGCGATAAAGGAAACAATAATGAACTGACACACAACACATGCACCACACTAAACACAGAGTAACCAAAATGGAAAGTTTTCACCGGTTCATGGGCATCACGGGGATTTGGAAAGATGTTGGCGGCCCGGGTAGAAAGCTGGTCGGAGAGACGGAGCGTTGAGAAATCTTGACGGCCACGGCGTCGAAGAAGCACTGCGGCAGGCAAAGCAGGGAGGAATAGAGGCCAGCACCCGTGCAGCCCGGAGGTGAGCGCTGAAGGGAAGTAGCTCTAAGGCAAGAGACGAGTCACTGCGACCACGAGCTGGGCACCATGACAAGACAGCACTAGGCATCCCCATCACCACGTCTACGAATCGGCTGATGGAATCGGGGGTATACAACACGTTGGCAGAAGTTGTTGAGACCAACCGACTCTCACCATCTGAAAGATTGGCCAAGTCCTTAACGGGACGAAGCCTACTCCTAGGACTAGGCACCCCTTACAAGTGTCAAGAGGAACCCATGATCGACGTCCCGGCAGCGGTCAGGAAAGTATTGTACATTCGTCTGCTTCCGAAGAATATGCATCCGGAACACCATCAAGAAAGAAGGCAGAAAAGAGCGGAAACGCTCCAGAAGATATATCTAGCATGACAGGAAGTGGTGTAAGTGGACACCTGGGAGTATAAGGACCGACACCTAATGATTGCGGTCTCCACTAACGACCAGCAAAACCTAAGAGTGAGCGCAAGGAAATTAAGGCAGATGAATTTTGGGGGAGCCTCTAAAGCGCAACTCGGACCATGACACTCAGTATAGAACCATCCGACTGGACGAACACGCTGCCCGGGTCCACGGATGCCAGGCCGTCGTCTATGCCGTTAGGCTCAGGCCCATCCTATATCCGTCGGAAAATAAAGTTATATACTACTACAGGACAGAGGAGGCTTGCGTCCATGATCGAAGGGAGGTCAACGGCAGTGCGGACAAACCACCGATGGCTGCCCCCTCCACGCTAGAATGACAGTCCTTCCTTCCACTTTTTTCCTTCTCACCTAGAATTCCAGCCACGTCACCTGTTCTCCCCGCGTGCCACGCCGTCTTTCCATTACTTAACCTTGCGGCCACACCATTCACGGGCACTCGCTGCGCACCGCTGGGGCGGACGCGCCACATTCCACTATCAGACGCATCGCATTGGCGCTTAGTTTGTGGTGGCGCACCTCACAAAGGCCCCATTTTCACAACGTTTAAAAAGAAAATTGCAGTTTGTGCAGACAGCACACGAGCTCTCACCGAAACATTCGCACCAGAATCACGACACAACTACTCAACACCTGGATCACATCAACTCTTGGCAAACGCAGAATGAAAATGAGAAGGCAAAATGTGCACAAGTGCGAAATAACCAAACGTTATGAGGATATAACCATTAAAGAAAAAGTCTGACTCTTTCAAAATTGGGCAGTAGCCAAGCAGCAACAACTATACCTAAGTAATGTCAAACCCACTAACGTGTGTACCATAAGACAAAAATTCATACCTTCACAAACAATACTCACAGCGCATATAAATCCTTGAAAGCGAGAAGAAAATAAGACAGCAAAGACAAAATACAAGCTAAATTGAAATGCGAGCAATATACCTAGTGAAAAATCACCGAATACTCGCACTTCATGTTCGGCATCACCGTGTCGAGCTACAAGTTACGGATACAGTTAGCGCCCACATTATCCGAACCTTTTTTGTATTCGGCTCGAAAAGTGTATTCTTTCAATGCAAGGCTCCAACGCATGTATTCTTGCAATGCAATGCTCCAACGCAACACTCGCAACACTCTGATGTTTATACTTTGTTAAATACTTCAAGGGTTGATGGTCATTCTGAAGAACAAAGAAGGTTCCGTAGAAGGAAATGTGGAACTTTTCCGCCACCCAAACTAGCTCCAAACGCTCGCGTTCAATAGCTGAGTAGCGTGATTCATGCAATAAAAGCAGTCGGTTAGCATACGATACTGAATGGAGGACCCCCATCATGTTCCTGCAGTTGGACCGCTCCTGTGCTAACCTCCGAAGCATCTGTGCGAAGTACAAACTGTGTTGTGTTGTGTTGGGTTTTATGGCCCATAGGCAACTGAGGCCATCATGCGCCAAGAACAATGCAAAGTACAAACCGTTTCTGTAGAAACCACCGTGAGACAAGACTGTACTCGTTTGTATCCCTCACACAGTATAGATCTAATTCCCACAGCGTAGAGTTTATATTTGCCTCGAAAAATAGAAACACATACTGAGTATTACTGATGTAAAAAGTATTCCAATGTCAAAAACATGCATATAGACCACATTTACGAGAGTTGTTAGCCAGTTGTCGGCCCTCAGTCCCCAGCGGCTACGGAGCAACTGACCATGGCGGCAGTCAGACCTGTGACGCAGCGGAGGGTGCTAAGCATCTCTGGCTCCCGACAGGCCGCTACTGGCATCTTAACCTGGCAACGTCTAATGCTAGAACATTATCTAGTGCGGCTAGCCTAGCAGTGGTGTTCGAGGAACTAGCGGGAACTAAATGGGATGTCATAGTGCTTAGTGAAGTTAGAAGGACAAGAAAGGCGTATGCGGTACTAAAGGGCGGACGCATTCTGTGCTTTCGCGGATTAGCGGATTTACGAGAACTACGTGTGGGATTCCTCATTATTCAGGATATAGCTGGCAATGTAGAGGAGTTCTGCAGTGTCAACGAGAGGGCGCCAGATATCGTAATTAAGTTGAATAGGAGTGTAGGGTTCGGCGCGCTGTCGCATCTTTTTGTACATGTGTTGCGAATATTCCGCGAGAGGGCAGTGACCTGGGCTGCGCGTCCGGTTTTGTTTTATTTTGTTTTGCTTTGGTGCACGCCGTTAGAAGGGAACTCATGCCTTTTTGGTTAGTCTCCCCATTTGTCCTTGCGGTTTCCTTCGCCGCTCCGGATGGCGGGGCTATCTGCCGGCCTCGACCTTGGATCCCTGTCCCCTTGGCGAAGGATTGCGAGACCACCTAGGGAGGAACTCGGGGGTATGGGAAAACGCTGACATCAGTTCTGAGCTTTCATATTCGTGAAAACTGATGAGCCGCAGTTAGCAGTTTATTTTTACGTGTGGAAAGTGGCGCGGGCAATCTTCAGGGTGTAGCCGCGAATGGAGCCGCGCCCGGGTGTGTGTTTTTTCTCTAGCTACTCCTAGCTGGCAGGCGCTCGGTCTGGCCAAGTGCGGAGGGAGTGACCGTTGAGAGCTGGTGCAAGGCGCGCCATTTTGACTGTTGAGACGCGGTGTCCCTCGCCTCTGTGCAGGCGGTCGGCTAGGCCGGCCGCGGATTGTTGTGGCCGTATACTGACTTTTGTTTGTACCCATCTGTAAATAGCCTGCATAAAAGCTCATTTCTCATTAAATCGCTTCGCCTGCAAGTCATATCATCGAGAAGCCTTCAAGCGGTGCATCCAGTTTCTGGAAATCACCGGACCGAGCACCACCGGCAAACCTTTACCAGGAGGTACAAGTTGAAAGTGGCGCAGGCCTCGTGCCTACATCCAGCCATAATAACCAGATCATTGAAAGCTTCTATGAAGTCTAGGAATCGGCAATGCATAAAGTGAAATCACACTACAGTGCACTGATGGGCGACTTCAATGCGAAAGGGAGCAAGAGGCAGGCTAGCGACCACACGGTGCGCGACTGTAGGATAGGTTCTAGGAATAGCAGAGGAGAGCTGTTAGTCGAATTCGCAGATAGGGGAAATAATTTACGGATAATGAATACTGTCTTCCACGAACGAGAGAAGAGGAAGTGGACCTGGAAAGTCCCCTATGGTGAGACTGAAAATGAAATCGACTTCATACTATGCGCTCAACCTGGCATCGTTCAGTATGTGGACGTCCTCGGCAAGTTGCGCTGTAGCGACCACAGAATGGTAAGGTCTCGAAATAGCTTAGACTTGAAGAGGAAATGGAAGAAGATAGTGTAGAGGAAGTCCATTAAGGAGCTAGCGGTAAGATGAAAAATACAGGAATTCACGATATCGCCGAAGAACTAATATTCGGCGTTAACCGAGGAAGACGATCTTGAAGTTCATACAATGAACGATAATCTGACAGCCATCATTACGGAGTGCGCAGTAGAAGTAGGTGGTAGGACGGTTCGACAGGATACCGGCAAGCTATCTCAGGAGACGAAAGATCGGATTAAGGAACGCAAAAGCATGAGGGCGTCTAACCCTGCCGTCTAACCCGTCTAACCTGACAAAATACAACTAGCAGAGATATCAAAGTTAATAAATGAGCGCAAGGTAGCCGATATCGGGAAGTTTAATATGGAGAAAATTGAGCATGCTCTCAAGAATGGAGGTAGCCTAAAAGCGGTGAAGAGGAAACTAGGTATAGGTAAAAACCTGGCGTATGCTTTAAGAGACAAGTAGGGCAATGTCATTAGCAATATTAAATTATCCGAAGTAAGTGATTAGCTTGCAACTTAAAGAAGCCGTAGAGCTCTACACAATTCTGTACAGTAGCGAACGTAATCAGAACGTTAATGAGAGAGACAGTAGCGCACGACAATGCGTCATCTTGCCAGTAACGAAAGAGGAAGTAAAGAAAGCCTTAGGAGCAATGGAAAGGGGAAAAGCAGCTGGTGAGGATCAGGTAACAGAAGATATATTCAAGGACGGAAGAAAGATCGTGCTACAAAAAACTAGCCACCCTGTATACAGAATGGCTTATGACCTCGACCGTACTTGAAGCTAGGAAAACGCAAATATTACCTTAATTTATAAGAAAAGAGACGCCATGAACTTGAAAAATTACACACCGCTCAGCTTACTTTCCGTTGCCTACAAGGTATTTACTAAGCTGATTGCTAAAATAGACAGGAAAAGCTTAGACTTTAATCAACCAAATGATCAGGGAGGCTTTCGTAAAGGATTTTCCACAATAAATCATTTTGACACTATCAATCAGGTAATAGGGAAATGCGCATAATATAACCAATCCCTATACATAGCCTTCATTGATTACGAGAAAACATTTGACTCAATGGCAACCTAAGCAGTCATACAGACATTGCGTAATCAGGGTGTAAAAGAACCTTGCATCAAAATACAGGAATATATATATATATATATATATATATATATATATATATATATATATATATATATATATATATATATATATATATATATATATATATATATATATATATATATATATATATATATATAGCAAATGGACAGCTACCACAGCCCTCCATACAGTCAGCAATAAAATTTCAAAGAGGAAGGGCGTCAGGCAAGGAGACACGATCTCGCCAATGCTGTTCACTGCCTGTTTGCAGAAGGTATTCCGAGGTCTGATATGGGAACAATTCGGGATAAGAGTTAATGGAGAATACCTAAATAATCAGCGATTCGTTGATGACATTGCCTTGCCGACTCACTCAGGAGGTGAACTGCAAATCATTACCAATGAGTTAAGCAGAGCAGAGAGCTGGGTCTAAAAATTAACATGCAGAAAACCAAAGTAATTTTCAACAGTTTAGCAAGGAAACAGCAGTTCACAATTAGAAGCGAAGGGCTTGAAGTGGCAAAGGAATATGTCTACTTAGGGCAGGTAGTGACAGCTGATGCGGATCATGAGAGGGAAATATCTAAAAGGATAAAAGTGGGATAGAGCGCTTAAGGCAGGTTCTCTGAGATCATGAATGGCAGTTTACCAATATCCCTCAAGAGGAAAGTGTACAACAGCTGTATCTTACCGGTACTCACCTACGGGGCAGAAACGTTGAGGCTAACGAAAAATGTACCGCTTAAATTAAGGACAACGCAGCGAGCCATGGAAAGAAAAATGTTAGGTGTAACATTAAAAGATCAGAAGCGGGCTGAGTGGGTGAGAGAGCAAACGTGGGTTAATGACATCCTAGTTGAAATCGACAGGAAGAAATGGGCTTCGGCAAGGCATGTAATGCGAAGGGGAGATAACCGCTTCTCCTCGTGGGTAACGGCGTGGATTCCAAGAGAAAAGAAGTGTAGCAGAGGGCGGCAGAAGGTTAGGTGGGCGGATGAGATTAATAAGTTTGCAGGCATATGATGAATGTGGCTGGTGAAGGACAGGGTTAATTGGAGGGGCATGGGAGAGGCCTTTGTCCTGCAGTGGGTGTAGTAAGGCTGATGATGATAATGTTAGGTGAGCCGTAATGAAGAAATTAATGCTTGTTTTCTGTGGCAAAGTTAGTGTAGCAATACGTGAGACGGAATACGATACAAATCCTGCTAGTAGTATAGAGTAAAAGGCATCCTATCCCATTCTCCTAGAGTTGTTAGCTCCTTTACAAATTTGGTAATAGAGCAAGATTAGCGGGTTGCGCAGATACCGTGGCATATATACGGCAAAGAATTTTTAGCCACTTCTGTGCGGCGCTATTATTGGCATCCGATGCTTCGAGACCATTTGTTTCTGCGACTACAGCCTAAGGGACCTTCCGTTTTCAGCGGTTAGCCAAACAGCATATTTTGATATATTTATTTTTTAAACAAGGAAGCGACCCCTTTAAACATCTTCTCTACTGCTAAACTGTCAAAATCTGCACGGTGAATCGACATAAGGAACACCGTGTTTCGTGAACTCGCTATTCATAGAGTAGTGCGCTCTTGTTTCGGGAGATTAAGCTGAGAAAGATCAAGCTCCTTCGTTACTTGGCTTTATGAATGCTACCGTGACTTTGCGTGCAGACGCCTACACAGGCACGAGAAGTGGACCCGAGAGGTGTGTCGAAGCACTGTGCAGAACCTTAAGAGCACGTATCACACTCGATAACCACAAATGTTGCGCGAGGCCCAGCTCGCGTATACGCGATCGTTCCTTAATCTCAGGGAATAGCTGCGCGTGGCCAGCGGGGGAAAGCCTTTCATATGTAGCTCTCGCTGTAAAAGGATTGCCCTACTTTCGGCAGCCAGATTAGAGCGTTCCTGGCTATATGGGGTACTATATGTGGTAAGATAACTTATCGATCACCCAAAAGCAACCTTTGAAACTTCTAAGACTTCTAGGTACCACACGATGATGTAGCCATAGATCGCCTAATGAGCTTTCTGCTGTGGATGGCTTTTCCAGGACTTATTTGATGTTAACGTATTATAATTGGTTTTTTGGGGAAAGGAAATGGCGCAATATCTGTCTCATATATCGTTGGACACCTGAACCGCGCCGTAAGGGAAGGGATAAAGGAGGAAGTGAAAGAAGAAAGGAAGAATGAGGTGCCGTAGTGGAGGGCTCCGGAATAATTTAGACCACCTGGGGATCTTTAACGTGCACTGACATCGCACAGCACACGGGCGCCTTAGCGTTTTTTCTCCATAAAAACGCAGCCGCCGCGGTCGGGTTCGAACCAGGAGTTCCCGGGTTCGAACCCGACCGCGCGGTTCAGGTGTCCAACGATATATGAGACAGATACTGCGCCATTTCCTTTCCCCCAAAAACCAATTATAATACGTTAACATCAAATAAGTCCTGGAAAAGCCATCCACAGCAGAAAGTATGCAGAGTTGAAACTTGCGGCTCTGCTCAAGTGAACCAAATGTGGAAAGGAAAGAAAACGTCCGAGAGGTACTTTAAGCATTGTGCTTATGTTATCCTAATTTCCAGGCAAACTAATAAAACATATGGCTCCTAAGAACAAGATTTATCTGATTTGCAATATGGAAAAAATTTCGGAAGAATGAAACAAATCGGCGATTCTGCGGCACGACACACATAGACTTATTATTTTCACATAGACTTATCGCATTACCGTCATTTTCTTTTGGGGACATGGCATTGCGTTTTAGCTCAGCCGCTGGAAGAAGGCAAAGTGCAATGCACGTACTCCTGTAAAAAAAACGCAACGCAGCACTGACAGGGCACGAATCGATGTGATGAACACAAATGACTGAGGCATCCCCGGCCTCGCTTGACTGCGGATAAAAGTCATTGTTCGAGAAAAGAATAAAGCAGCCTTATCCATGGATTTTGCGAAATGGTGTGCGAAGACGCTGCCAAAGTATTTTGCATTGCATTAGAATGAAACAGTTACTTGGTATTTTCTTTCTGTAGAATGTTCTGCGAATTCCAACAGCTCTGTTCCTTGAATAAGCTGAGTGGAGAAAATGACGAAAACAGACAGCATTCGGACATGGTGCCCTTGGCGTCGTTTCGTGTTTGTCACTACTAAGCGCATTAAAAAAAACATAGCAATTCAATACTAACCAGCTTTTTTCGTTGCTTTGTGGTAATCGTTATATGAGATGAAAAAGAAATTAGCAGCTAGATTTAAATGCAAATGAGACATATGTCTTAAAAAACTGAGAACATCTACCATATCATATAGATCTGACTAACGCTGATAGATGATCCTGATCATGTCTGTTCCTAAAGCAACGCTCTACAGATTGTCCCGTGAGGTAGACAGGACAAATAGTTTACTGATCTGTTTTTGAAATCGCTGTCATTCGGTTAAGCTCTGTATTTCTATTGCCATTTGTTTTAAAGTGTCTAGACATCCATCCGCGAGCATTCTCTTCGTCTTCATGTAAAGGTGTCCTTTCAGGCAATGTTTCTTCCGAGGAATGAGAAGAAATTTGGGCGATGCCAGGTCGGAACATTAGGAAGGCCGAGTGAATGCGCGCAGTGTCCAGCCAGAAAGTCCCTTATTGTACGAGCTTTTCAGGCGGCACATATTTGCGGGAGAAAATACAGCTATTGTCGGCCTCATTACGCACTCTAAACCCTTTTATTTTGAGACTTGTGTCCGGCGGGCACAAGCTTCCTTTGGACCACACCTTTTGAGACAAAGGAAACGATTAACCTTCATCTGGTTTTTGAATTGCCCATTCGTGTTTCTGTCTGGTTGAGGAGAGGCGCTGGTATGCTACTCTGTGCTTTCGCTCCTGGCTCGAACACTTTCGCCTGTGGGTTAATGAGTATTTACCACATTCTGTGGAGGTTTATTATTTATTTATTTATTTATTTATTGTACCCTCAGGGCCAAATGCATTACAGAGGGGAGTGGGTTAATTAGGATAAACAACAATAAATAGAATACAGTGAAAATAGATATCACAAAATAAATTTCTTCCAGAATAAAACAAATAACAACACCTAGAAAACGTAAATAGTATAAAAAGAATGCATACAATACAGTGGAAGCAGATATAACACACAATAAACTTTCTTCAGAATAAACAATATTAGCTACAGCGTCGTGAAAGATTTTATTTTCAGCAATGGCTGCAATATCTGAAGGAAGGCGGTTGCATTCCACAGATGTGCGGGGAAGATATGACTGAAAAGAAGATTTGGTGTGGCATGTTGGGATGTGAACCTTGTGGCGGTGATCGATGCGACGTGAAATGTATTCGGGGGGTGATATGAAATAGTTGTGAAGCGCAAAGTGATGATATAGCTTGTGAAATAGTGTTAGGCGAAACATTTTGCGGCAAGATTGTAACGGTGGGAGTGACACGTTAGATTTCATGGCTGTGATGCTTGCCGTACGGTTGTAATTTGAAAAAATGAAGCGAACGAAATTATTTTGGACTAACTCCAAGGAATACACGAGGTTTTCATGCGTAGGCTCCCATATTGATGCTGCGTATTCTAGTTTAGGACGTATGAGTGTTTTATAGAGTATAAGTTTGAGGGATGAGGGAGCGGCAGAGAAATTGCGATGTAATTATCCTAACATGCGGTTAGCGTTATTAATCACGCAATCAATATGAATAGACCATGTTAAGTTTTGAGAGATATGAATTCTTAGGTACTTGTACGTTTTTACCCAATCAAGAGGAGTGCCATCAAGATAATATGAAGGAAGAGCGTTAGATGTCCGGGAAACACACACAGCTTTACATTTATTAGTGTTTATTTCCATATTCCATGTAGTGCACCAGTTTGACACCAAATTAAGGTCTGACTGGAGAATGTCAGTATCGTTGACGTTAATTATTGCCCGAAATATTACACAATCATCAGCAAAAAGGTGAATGTGAGAATATATGGCAGAAGGAAGGTCATTAATATAGATTAAGAATAGGAGTGGTTCAAGGACCGATCCCTGTGGAACACCAGATAGCACGTTAGCAATCGGTGAATCAGTGTTATTAGCATGCACAAATTGCCAGCGGTTTAGAAGGAAAGATTTAATTCATTGGAAGACGTTAGGATCGAGATTAAGATGATTCAGTTTATGTAGTAGCAATTTATGGCATACTTTATCGAAGGCTATGGAAAAGTCCAAAAGAATGCAGTCAGCCCAAGATGAGTTGTCGAGTATGCGGTATAGCTTATCAGTAAAGGCAAGTAATTGAGTTTCACGGGAGTATGTTTGACGAAAACTATGTTGCGCAGGCGTGAAAAATGAATTCTCATCGAGAAAGGTACCGACAATTCTTGAAAATGATATGTTCTAGTAATTTGCAGCATGTGCTGGTGAGCGAAATGGGACGAAAGTTTTGAGGGGAGTGCTTACCACCGGACTTGTGAAGTGAACCACCTTCCCAAATTTCCAGTCGTTAGGAAGGCTTGCTGTGTCAAGTGACTGTTGAAAAAGTTTCGTTAATATAACTGAACTATAAGCACAAGTATTTTTTAGGAATTTAGCGCTAATCGCAAAGGAAGCAGGTGAAGAATCATTTTTAAAGATTCAATTAGTTTGGCTACACCAGGTGGATCGACAGTTATAGGTGACATTGTCGGGAACCTGTGGTGCGGTATGAATGAAAGATTAACGCTTGAAATGGAGGAAAAGCTTTCAACGATTGTGTCATTCAGCACGGAAGCACAAAGGTCATTGGGGATAAGTTTAGGGGAGGCGTCTTCTAGTCTATTTAATGGGTCGTTCGCAGAGTGTATAACGCGCCAAAATTTTTTAACACTCGTTTTTAAAATAGTTGGTAATGTGACAGACAAAAAGTTTTTCTTTGTAAGTTTAATCGCGTTGACGTAAGCGTCGGAAGCAGACTTGTAGTTCGCCCATCGCGCATTAGATGGTGAAAACTTCGCGCGGCGGTATCGACGTTTCTTTTTGTTAGATAATCGTCTAATGTGAGAGTTGTGCCATGGTGCTTGTGGATTAGAGGTGGCGTTGCGTTTTGGGATATACTTATCAGTTAGTTCGTGAACCTTTGTTTTGAATGACATCCAGTTATCCTCGACAGAGCAGTAGTCTGAGTTTGCAATAATGTAATCAACAAATGTGCCCAGCTCATTGTTAATAGCAGTAAAGTTGGCGCGTTTGTAATCTAAATTGATTTTTTATTTTATTAACTTTCGGACGTGGTATTTTAATGCAAAAATTGAGCAGAACGTGATCGCTGATGCCTGGAAGATATGTTATGTCAGTAGCTAACTCTGGATTAGTTGCTAGAATTAGAATCGAGAGAAGCGTTATTTGCCGCGCTCGTGACTTTTGTAACTAACTGAGTTAGCGAAAATGTGACGCATAGTTCTAAGAATTCTTTAACTTGATGCGAAGGCTCTTTATTCGAAGGTTCTTGATGCGAAGGTGCTTGATTCTAGGGCAGAACTGCTGCTGCGAGAGGTGGCGTATGGGAAGCAAACTGACTTCAACCAGCTTATGTCTTTACTTTGCATATATTGTGAGGCAGAAGAACGCACCAGCAAATTCACCTTTTTACTTCAGGTAGGCCGAAGCAGCAGCTACCGACTAGTCACAGCTTAGCAACACTTCGTCTTCTTCGCACGACCCGATGACCGATGATGATTACGCTGAGATGAAGATGAAGGTCACTCACAGTGCTTACAACATTCCCCCTCCCGAACGAAAGCGACCATCCTGGTCGCAAATTAAATCTTAAGGTCGGCGGTTAAAGGGTTTCAAG